>JANTPZ010115025.1:0-38791 GCA_025593235.1 Vachellia pachyceras
ATATGGGTTAATTGGACTTGTGTAATAGGAGATATGAATTTTTGAAATTGTGTCTTGTTTCTGGAATGAAATCTGGAACAGTTTGTATTTGACGAAATTCTGGGAATGATATGGCTGTGATGACCAAAATTGAGTATTTTTATTGAAACTATACTGAAAGAGCTTCACATAGGAATTTGAACCACCCCAATTGGAGTTATATAGAATTAATTATGATTTTTCAAAGTTTAGTCAACATGCTGACAGTTTTTGGTTACCATGCGAAATTAAGAGAGAAATTACAAATGTAATTTGTAGGAACTCCAAGGGTAAAAGTAAGCCTTTAGGGCAAATGTGGCCTATTGGGCATTCACTTTTCATGGCTCTAATTATGTTTTTAATTCCCTAGGGCCATAAAGTGACAAAGAAAAGCTATTGTTAAAAGATCATGATCATAAGCTTCAAAAGTATCAACATGGCGGATGGAATACACAATTGACGTTTTCTCTCTCCCCGACAAGGTTAAATAAGTCTTATGGTGAAAATTACACAACAGACCCAAACGATTAAGGTAACCACCCAAAAATTTAGCCACAATACAATCACAGTTAATTATGTAATTTGTAATTTCTTCTGATACCATTTGTGATTACTTGTGATACTATTTGTGATTACTTGTGATACTATTTGTAACCATTTATAATCCCCACAATAGACCAGACATTTAAACACAATTAATTATTAAATCCTCAAGGTTCAGGGTATAAAAGTTGTGCGTGAGATACCTAGCCCATAAATCTTTCACAATATTACATCGACCCAAGGCACAAATCTCGTCCACAAGTCAACACAAGAAATCACAAAAATCGACCAGGATCAAACCTCACAATAAACATACAGGTCTATTTATATATATATATATGTTCATCAAATAAGTACGTAATATGTTAGACATATCAAAAGATAAATTGTTAACTATACGTCTAAAATCACGATATAACCATAAGGATAAAAACAAATCAGAGTATGCAATCCCTAAAGTCTAACAATATACATTTCTCCTTAAAATAGCTTAACTTTAAGACTACAGTGATAGCTATTATCAAATTGTTGGCCCCTTCCCTTCATGCTTCGAACCACTAAGTTCCTTTCCTAAAAAAAATAAATATCGATAAAAAAATAAATATCGATAGGATGAGACATAAAGTCCTAGTAACCAACAATCAATTCATAGAATATACAATACGAGATTATAAGTCAGTGAAGCAGTGCTAATGCACAATTTTCAAACAAAATTAATGTTTTCCATTCAATACAGTCAGAATACACAAGTGATTCCTCCATTCTACTCCTCCATATCACTCCTGGCCTCCCACCTGGGTATAGGCCGACTCCACACTTGAGTCTGAGTCACAATAAAGCCTGGCCTCCCTCCTGGGTCTAGGCCGACTCCCCACCTGAGTGGAGTCACAATAAAACCTTGCCTCCCACCTAGGTCTAAGCTGTGACGCCTCCTATTTTCCCCTTATATCCTTATATTAGATAACTTTTGAACCACTCCAGTGCTTTGGATAACTCAAATTGACATTTTTAGTGAACTTGAAAATTTCAAAAACGTTGTTACTGTTCACTGGCCCATTTTCCAGATTTCTGGCCCAACTTTGAAAATTCAATTTAATTCTAGAAAAATCGAAATGAAGCTGTTCCAATTTCTAAATTAACCTTATTAAGTGATATATAGGGGAAAATACTCCTTGCCCCAAAACCTTGCTCATTTGAATCAGTTTATTCTGAAAACATGCACTGTTCAAATGTTGACTTTCTGTTTTTCCATTTTTTCCCTTAAATTTGGAAAATCATATCTCTTAATGTACACATCCAAATTTTGTAAACTTTATATCATTTTAAAGATCAGAATGTGTATTATTTAACTGGAAAGTTTAAGCTCAATGGAGCTCATTTTCTATTTTTATCATCATTTGAAACAGGTCAGTTTCTAGGGTGTTTGGAATCCTTTTTACTTTGAAAACCAACTTTTCTTAAAAATCATCAAAACCTCTTTTTGGAATAAACCCACCTCTATCATGCATGATTACTTCCTTACCATTCCTTGGCACTTCTAACCCATTTTCGTGCATGCATCATCACATATTCACATGCTACTTCATGTAGAGGTTTAGAGGTTGCAAAACTACAATAACTTGTAAGTAGAAATCAACAAGTCATAATATGTACACAAAATTTTATTCAAGCAAGAGCATCATCTTCATTTATCAATAATCTTTTCCTTACCCTTGCTTGAGCTTCCACCTATATGGTTAGTTGGTAGTTAATGAGATTTGGGAATCCCAATAGCAAAACTAACTAATCAAAAACATTGTGAATGAGCATACCATAACTTAAAAGCAAGTGTATGATCATACAATATGTGACATATCAAAATACAATTTCATAATGCATATGGCCATAGCATCAAAGTCCCATTTCATACACATATCATCCACTTCAATCATCATAAAAATTCATGCATCATTCACAACCAATTTTCATAAAGCATAAGTGAAGATGAGTAGTCTTGCTACCTCTTCAGCTTAACCTGCTTTTAGCTTTAGAGCTCTCTTGGATAACCTTCCAAATATGCTCTTGAAGGTCTCAACTTCCTAGTAACGAATAAATCCTTTAAATAAATAATTACTTCTCAAAGATAATTAAATCATCTAATTATAAAAAATAGGATGTTACAACTAAAATATTGCAAAATGACCCATTTCTACTCTTTATTATTCTCTCTTTTTCTTTTCATATATTATAATTTATTTTAAATTTCAAATTTATATTTAAGGAAAAAAATATATTACTTAAATAACATAATAATAAATTTCAACTATCATAAAATAATTTTTTAATGACAATTTAAAAAATAATAGATAAAATTTTAGGATGTTACAAACCTCAATTACTGATTAGTAAATTTTTATCTATCTTTTGGTGTCCTATGAAATTTTCTGATATTTTGGTCAAACTTTGACCAAAATGACCTTTGCCTTTGCTCAATTTACCAAAATGCCCTTGAATTTCATACATGATATTTTGGTCCCAAAAAATTTTGAATTTACACTTGTGTCCCTATTTCAAAATGTTACTTTGGTCCTTTACTTTTAAAATGACACTTTAGTCAGAATGACACTTGTGTCCCTATTTCATTAACAATTCATTATTTTGCTCGGCCACAAGGAGACATGAAATTAATTCTGAATACCTTTTAAAACACCTTTCCCGATACTACTACTGCAGGAGCATGTTTGAAGTGTGAAAGGTTGAATATGTTTTTTTAATAAGTCCTTATCAGTCATTTTCTCACCACTTAATTTTAGTTGAGAACTTACTTTCAAAATTGTTGAATTATATGCACTCATAGTTTTTGATACAATTATAACGAGCTTTAGACGAAATCACCGTTTTCTGATGATCATATATTTCTTTCAAATTATTCCACATCTGTAATGGATCTTTCACTATTAAATATTCAGCTTTCAACCCTTCTTGGATATGGTGGTGTAGAAATATTATAGCCTTGACCTTATGTTGGCCAATCACTTCCTTTTCATGTAAAATGGTATCTCCCAGACCATTTGCATTTAGGTGGATTTCTGTGTCCAACACTCAGGATAAGTAATTTTTTCACTGATACCAAGGACCATAAATTCAAGTTTAGTAAGATTTGCCATGGTTTCAGCTGGAAAAAAGGAAGAGTATAGCATCAACAAAAATCAAAATTATGCTAATTTAATAAAATAAGTTAATAATGCTTGGATACAGAAAAATAGCAATGAATAAATAGCATAACATAGCAACATATGTAATGGAGCTCAATTTATGAATAATGTATCTATAACGGAGCAATAATAGAAAATCATTATAGCATAAATATGACATTCATTGCAAACATAACTATGTCCCGTATTTATTATTATTATTATTCACTAGGGGAGAGCAACGGGTAGGTTGAGCAAACCGTGCCCCAACCTGTTACCCACCCGTTAAATGTTTCACCGGTACTGGCTAACCCGTACCCATACATCAACCTATTTAACCTCTTTTAAATGGGTTGGCAATAAACGGGCGAGGTTTGAACTGTTAACGGGCAACCTGTGTAACAACAATTTTTTCTTTGACAATATCAACAGGTTTTTCACAACATCAATTACCTAAAATTGCCGAAATCAGTAGGTTTTTGTTCAAAATTGCTGGAATCCATTAGGACCATTACCAAAAATGGCTGTATAGGCTTACCTATAGATGCGTGACCGCAGAGATTCATCGGTATAGTTCGTCAAATGGGGAGGAAAAGCCACTACTCGATTTAGTCAGTCATTTCCTTAACCGGTGCAACAACACCCTTCAAGCAACCCTTAATCTTGTAGCTAATATCCCTCGTGCAGAGAAGGAACTTTGCTTCCCACAGAAAATGGATTCAGCATTCCTGCTCATTCGATTAGCACTATACATGTCACCGAGATTCAACAGTCTTGGTGAGGATTCCGCTCGAATACTCAAACTTAAAGACACAACTGACAAATTTGAAAGTGAAGATGGTAAGACGCAACTGACAAACTCAAAGAAGATGCAGCTCAGAGCTTGACGATTCACATCAACAATTTTCTTTTCAAAATCAATGTTTAGAGGTGTAGTAATTAATGAGAAAAAGAGCACTAATAGTACCTGAACAACACGAAGCTCCGTCGAATCCATCGATGGCTCAGTGCAGGTGTTCTCATCGGTGATTATGTGTCACTGGAAGTCCTGATCTTTGGAATTAAGGTAGAACTTGAGCTCCTTGATGGATATGCTCAGCCAATCAATGTTGTTGCCCTTCTTCTCCAAGTAGTTACGGTGAAAGCAAAGACGAAGATCAAAGCATGGATGGCGGACGTGAAGATGAAGTCTCCACAATATCCTTGGTGCCCATGTCTTGACACAACTCCACCAACTTCATCCTTGCCTCCTTCATCAACTCAATCTCCACATCAGTGGGATTCTTCTCGCCTCGCATCACCGCCATCATGGATAAAACCAACAAAATCTCTGGTGCCTATTTGTCATCATCTTCAAATCTCAGCTCAGCTCGGTAGCGGCGAATCTCAATCTAGGGCACGTGAGTCGTTGAGTTGGGAGTTGGGAGCAAATTCTGGAAGCATGAAGGTAGGGGCATGGCAGGCATACAATTTGGGCCCCCAGACTTTAGGCCATTTGGGACTGAGCTGAGCTTTTTTTAAAAAAAAAAAAGTATATGGGCTGGTACGGGCAGCCCATTGGCATACCTGTAGCTCGCCCATGTATTATTGACATGGGCGGGCCCAATCTAGGAAATTTTCCCCGAGTATAGGCCGGACTTCACGGGTTACAGGTTACGAGTTCCGTGCTCTCCCCTATTATTCAATGGTGGTTGGGGGTAAACATAAATGGTCCCCTCTCTTTTTTTTAATGCGACCCATCTTTTTTTTAATGCATCCTTGAACATTGGTCAAACATCCAACTCCATATGTCACTTTCTTTTTTTTTTCTTTGATTAGAAAGGATGGGACGTGGCAATGGGCGTGCAAGCAAACAGAAGGAAACATAAATAAGGCTTTAGAAATTTGCAACCTCATCATTAATTTATCTACCAACAACGTAAATAAATATCAATGTAACAATAAATATATATATATAAGTAATGATTAAGTATAAATGTAATAGTATAAATAAATAGCACAACATGAATAAATAAATATAAATAATAAATGGATAGAAAAACAATAATAACATAAATGAAGTTAACAATAGTACTGAGTATAACTATAATTATTAGGTGAAAAAAACATGGCATATGACCATACAATATTGAAATAAGAGATCAAGATTGTATAACTTATGGTCATGTAAACTCAAGACTGAAAAGATATATATGGCTTCTGGTCATATACAAGAAAATCAAAACATGACTCTAGGACATATACTGAAATGGCAACAATAATATAAATAACTTGTAAAGAAGATTAGGATGAAATATAACAACAATCTCGTATGTTTATCATAGTGGGCCATTCTTTGTAGGATTCCTTAGTTTTATTTTATAATTTAATGTGAAAATCATAAGTTATCGGAAAAAATGGCTCAAATGACAAGATCGGCTTACGAGATTTTTTATTAAATACATTTAAATCCTCGTAATGACCCGAATACTCAAATGACACGAATAATGACCCTTATGATCTAAGCTTTAAGTTCGGTCATATAATTTTTATCTCAGAACTATATTAGCCCTGCAAAATAAACTATTCTCTATTTTTGATCTTATTAAAACATTAGATCTAACAAAATATGTGTTTGAAATCTTTTAGCCATTTAAAAAACTTAAATAAATAAGTTTCAATTGATGTGATGAAAAATTAGAATCAGAAAGTTTTATAATATATTAAAAAGTTTAAAAATATATGCATAATTTTATTTTGTTCATGAATTTTTTTGACAAAATATAACTGTTTAAATAATTTTTAGTTAGTTAAAGAGGGGTGTTTTGGTCACAATAAAAAGTTAAAAGTCAAACTTAACGGTTAACTTACGATCAGGTGGATATGAATTGAATTCAAAATATATAAGGGAGGTTTATGTAACATGCATTTTAATTTTAATGGAGTTCTATATACATTTTCAAAATAGGTACGAGATCCTATAATTTAGGCAAAACATATGGGTAATTCATATATTTTTACTCATATTTTTTTTCCTGGAATTGATCGGGAAAAACGTTCCAGATTTTCCAAAATATTCCCCCAAGCAAACCCAAGATGCATACAATGAAAACAACCCCTAAGTTTCTAGCAAGTTTGTTTCTATTTTCCCTTTTCTTATTTTCAAAACTGTCTTATAAAACTGTTTTTACAAAGAAGTTTTAAAAGGAAAAAAACAAAAACTATGTTTAGATAATTATATTAAAAAATTTGATGAAGTTTAAGTCCTTGAATGAAAAAATGTTAGTGGATGGATAGTGCTTTTTTTTGGGAGAGCATTTTAGAGTTCTGGAATGCATTCTCACACAAGTGAAGACAAAATTCCTCTCATATACTTACTCTGTAATATGTAAAGCGTTCTCCCAATGGATTCCTAAACAATAATAATGGTTTCCCAATTTTCCCAAACACAAACAACAAAATGCAAAAATAAAAAATAACTAATATTTTTTTCTTTTTGCGAACTTTCTATTCTTTTTTTTAAAAGGCTTGTTAAAAATAAAATGCCAAACAATGTTTTTTGGTTTTTCGATTTTAAAATTGAAAAAAAAAAGACTTTTTTTAAAAGCATGCCCTTTACCATCATCTAACATGTCGCCTTTGACTTAAATCACTCACTTCCTCTCCCTAGAACGGAGCCCTCTCCCACCATTAATCTTGCAGAAAACTAAAACCATTGAAGAGAGTAGCGAACGGAATCATGTTTTGGGATTTTTTTTTTTACATCTTTCTAAATCTGGTCTTGCATGCAAGTGATTCCTTGTCTTCCTTATAAATAATTTATGTCCGTCGCTTCCTCTCCTTCGTTATCTTGGCCAAAGCTCACTCTCACTTATTCTTATCTCCTAGATTTTTTTTCCACCTATATGTATGTGGCACAGGTATCATAGTCTCTCGTAAAATTGGATTTATGTAAGTAACCCTTCTGTGTCTGTCAGGAACGCAATCCTAGCTAGCTCACTTCTTCAGAAATGGGAAAGCAAAAAGACACACACACACACACACACACACACAATGCTAGCACTTTTCAAATTATTCAAATAAAAATCCCCTCTTATTTATTATTCTGCACAATCTACAATACAATGCACTTATTTCATAAACTACCTACATATAAACTCTATGAAAATTGTGTATGAAGCTTTATTCTTAGCTTTTCAAAGTCCCAAAAAAAAAAAAAACCAACTGGATCCTTCCAGGAAAGTCACCGTTTTTATTAATCTTCATACGAATGATACACCTGATGGACTCTCCCTTAAGCAAGCATTCAAAGGCTATGTTAATCTCCGAGAATGGCACAGAACGGGTGATGAACTTGTCCAGATCCAGCTCTTGTAGGGATATTGATGGAACTGGAAGATTATATTAT
This sequence comes from Vachellia pachyceras, assembly GCA_025593235.1. Lineage (NCBI taxonomy): Eukaryota > Viridiplantae > Streptophyta > Magnoliopsida > Fabales > Fabaceae > Vachellia > Vachellia pachyceras. The sequence continues at coordinate 8,122 of JANTPZ010115025.1, forward strand.
ACTGGAATAACGGATAATAGTCAACTACGCCCTCTTCAGTGGAGATGGAAGAGGAAAACTGATATGGTAGCTAACTCCACCGATACAAGATGGAAAATGACAGGAAATAACTAAAGGGCAACAGCATAGTGACTTTCCAACGATTTCGAGAGGTTAGGAGCTCGCCATCACTGCTCCATAACATAAAAACCCCACTCTAAGACACACAACCCTAGATAACTGCCTCCCCCTGCTCCTCCCCTAATCGATGGGCCTGGTTCCTATTGGGCTCGTCTTACTTGTCTGCCTCCTACTGTAAGTCTGGGCCTCCTTGGTCTAAGTAGTGCTGGGCCCATTATTTCCACCCTCTAAGAGATGCACCTTGTCCTCAAGGTGGAAATCTGGAAATTGTGTGTCTATAATAGCAAATTCTGCCAAAGGAGCTTGGCACAGATGATAAGGAATGGACCCAACTCCCACAAGGAGGTGGATTCGATTCCCTCTGCCGATGTGAGGACTCCTTTGGTAGGCGACCTCGTAAGTCCCTTGTAAGTGCTCAAAGAACCCTGGGGTCAGGCCCTGACCTTGGTGGGGGACCGGTACCGAATCCACCTAAACTTTTCTGTATCAAAAAATAATAGCAAATTCTTCCCAAGTGTTATCGGGCAATTCCATCCATTTAATTAAAACTTGCCTGCTGCCATCTATCATGTTTCTTACCCTCCTCACTGCTTTAGGTTGAACTTGCAGCTCGTAATCTTCAGAAAGGAAGCTAGGCAACTGCTGCACTGTGATAGGTGCTGTCAAGGATCTTTTGAACTGGGAAACATGGAAGATGGGATGAACTAGAGTACTCTAGCATACTCGGTTAGCTTCAACTTATATGCAACTTCCCCAACGCGCTGTAGAATCTTGTAAGGCCATAGAACCTTGGTGCTAACTTGTCATGCTGCCTTTTAGAGAGTTTTTTTTAGCTTGTATGGGTGAATACGTAGGTACACCTTGTAACATCCTAATTTTTTTATTTAGAGAGTATAATTAATTATCCTTAAGAAATAATTATTTATTTAGAGGATTTAATTATTATTTAAAAACAATATTTATGATAAGTATACTTTATCAAGTAATCATTTGAATCAAAAAGAATTTATTCAAATGTGAGGTATATGAATTAAAAAAATTATAAATGATAATAAAAATAATTTGATAAAAGAAAATGAGAATATAAAATAATAATAATAATAATAATAATATACTAAGGGCACATGGCCCATAAGAATACATACATATTAAAATAACAATAAAAAAAGGGTAGAAGGGTGAAGCTGAAGCATGTGACGTTAGTACTATTTAAACAGTACCTCACCTCATGCGTATTCTCTCCTGTCTCTCTTAGACGGCGTTGGCGGTAGCTTGGGATCTAGGTTGTGTTTTAAGATAAATTAGGTAATCAAATCAATTCCTTTTCAATTAGCTTCCTTCATGAAAAGTTTTTAAAATAACTTTCTCTTTCTAATTGTAGTAATATAATACTGATTAGATAAAATTTTGGTATTAGAGTTTGAAATAAAGGTTGAATTTTAGCGGTGGCTATCTAATAAAAGATATAAGGGGAATAATTGTTAATTTTCCTTGATTTATAAAATGGCAGGATTTTTCTGCCTAAAATAACTAGGCATGTGGATTGAGTGGTTTAGATTGGGCAGGACCAATGAATGGGTGTGACAATGGTTATGCTTGGGTTGTTTCACGTTAATCAAATAGGATACCAGCATGCATGTTCATTCAATTAATAGTGTTCTTTATTTTAGTATATTAAGTCAATTGTTTAATATTCAATTCAGTATGTATGATGTGTGATCCTACGTGGCATGATGGCGTCCTAGTTGATGTCCACATCCTACACAGCAATCAATTTAGACAGCACACGCACACATATGTATATCATATTTATAAAAGATATCATATCTATCAAATACAATCCAAGTCCAATTATGTATTATATAAGAAAACTAAAAACGTTGGGACATATATCCCGAGTATTTTTATTTATTTAATATAATAGTGATATATAAAATGCTCAGGTTCTTTTGTAGGGCATTATTGATTATGCTCGAAATGGCTTCTGAAGGAGATCAATTATTTTCTGGTCCACTTGGAAAGCTTTTTGAAGAACCGCAGGAGAGATGGGTGGATTAGAGCCAAACACAGCATTTGCAATAGTGATCACTCCAGCATTTTGGCTGCTTAGTCCTGCAAAGGCAACGGCATTGCCATAACCCACGTTCAGTTGAAAGTGAATCAGACCGATTGGAAACACAAACACGTCTCCCTTGTTCAGCACTTTGGTAAACAATCGATTGTCATCTTGATTAGATGTCACAAATCCGACGAGAAGTGTGCCTTCAATCACTACAAGGATCTCAGTGCCACGTGGATGGGTGTGAGGAGGGTTCAACCCCTTTTGCCCGTAGTCAATGCGAGCAAGTGAGATGCCAAGAGTGTTCAATCCAGGCAACATGTTCACATCGACAGCTGTGACGTTGGAGCCATTAGGGTTTGATGTGTCTCTGGGTACGTCCAGTCCCGAAAGGAAGAAGTCCTCAGCTTTCACAACCTTTGGATCCTTGCAAAATTTACCGTTCACAAAAACTGCAAATTTAAAAAAAAAAAGCTAAATGAGTTTGCTAAAACGACAATAAATGAATCAAACTTCTATAGATTTACTGCAGTTTGCTCTCTACACAGTAACTTCAGAAGTTAAGTGGGTATGTATATATACCTCCTGGAGTAGCTGAGTCATTGAGTGCAACGCAGAAATCTTGAAGAGGACTTGGGTCATATGCGTGCACAAGAGCAGAAGCAAAAGCTAAGAGGGTAACAACCAAGTACACAGCTTTCATCTTGCGTGTATAAATCTCTGTGTCTATCCTTAATGACCTCTTTCAATTCTCTCTGCGCGTTTATGAGTTTATGAATGAACTTAAATGGAAGATTGTAAAGGCTATTTATATAAGTAGAAGCCATTGATGTGGTCTTTAAGTTGCTTGCAGGAAGCAAATAAAGACTTGGTATTTCTTCACCTGCTGCTACTTCTCTCCATTCATTGGATGAGAGTTGTGACCCTTTCTTTACCAACTACGTTTATGAATGCATCTTTTCCCAAATGTATGTACTATTTGATTAGTTAATTTATTATATCTTATTTTGACCTTTTCATAACGTGGGTATTAAACTTCTAATTGTTTTGAGTTTTTAGTTTTGACTTTGATTTCTAGTTGCCAATCTATATGTTTGAGAAGGAACTGAGGAATTGGTCTTTGGTGCAATTTTCTACTGCTGGGTGTGTACGTAGTTATTGGGTGTAGTTTCCCGATCAGTACTTTTTTAAATTTAAAAATTTATTGATTGGATAATAATTTTTAGAGAAAATTAAAATAAAGGACCAAAAAAATAATATTTATTAGAAAGTATCATTAAAATTATAATATCTTAGAAAGAAAATAACATTTATTATCAAGTATAAATTTAAAATTACTAAATTGCCCATAACTAAATATTTTACATTATTGACTATATTTAAAATTAAAATAAATAAAATTAAAACTAAAACCACCCATAATTTACATGTGATATAATCGTATCCTTTTTTTTTTGTTAATTTTTAGTTTTCACCAAGTTTTATATTCCTATAATCAATAAATCATTTAATTAATCAACACAATACCAAGTTACTTAAGTAGCTTCATTCAAATTATTAACATTAATATAAATCAAATTTTTAACAAAAATAATAATAATTCATTTTATATCTTTTCATAATATATTTTTAATTTTATTAACATTATATGCATTTTTTAACTCACATAATTTTTTTCTAAATTAAAAATAGGTTGTATAAACCTTTGAATTATTGTTAATAAATTTTGGTTTTACTTTCTAGACTTACATAACATTTATGGAATATATATAATAAATTATAAAAGATATTATGTTTTATTAAAATTTTATAACATTTTATTTTAATAAAAGTTTGTGTTAAGCTTTAAAAAATATATAATTTTGAAAAAAAACTGGATAATGTGTAATTTTTTCTAGTAAAAATTAAGAAATATTATGTTTAATTTGGTAAAATTGAAAATTATGTATTAATTTTAAAAATATAGTTTGAGATAGAATGTATGAGAGAAAGTAGGAATTATTTTTAGGGGCAATTTAGCATTTTATTTTTTTATATTTTTATTTTTGGTCATTCTAAATAATAACAACTCTTAGAGTCATTAACAATAAATATTATTTCTTCTAGGTCTTTTAATCTAACTTTCCCTAATTTTGTTCAATTTATAAGACTATTAATACCATACTTTTATTTTTTATACAATATTGTTCTAAATACAAAATTTATTACAAGTAAAATAAATATATGGAATTACCAACAGAATTTGCCACAGACATTAGGGGCATATTTTATTTTTATGAAATATTATTTTAAATATAAAATTTATTACAAATAAAATAAATGTTAAATTTTAGTCATAGAATTACCAATAGAACTTGCCACAGACATTAGTCATGGAAAACTTTCATGGCTAAAGATACACTGTATGAAATTAGTGATGGAAATAGTTGAGGAATGTACGACAAAAATATTCCGTGGCTAATTCTGTCGCTATAATATTTTGTATAAAATTAACGACAAAATTTGCCGCCAAAAAATTTATCACTAATATTTTATTGATGGAATTAGCCACAATATTATTGAGAGATGTTGTTTTTTTGCTAATTTAGAGGTGAAAAATTTCCAACTGTTTTTCTAAGTGATTACCTTGCCATGAAAAATTTGTCGCTAATTCCGTCAGAGATTTAATGTTTTTGTTTGTAGTAAAAAATTTTATTTTTGTTACCAATGAATTGTTACCAACTTTATACTTAATTTGTTTACTACTTTTTTCAATTACCAGTGTTTTGGTAAAAACAAATCCTACAAATCCGTGGAGATTGATTTAATCTGAGACTTGCTAGCACAATTTCATTTTGAAAGTGTCAGCGAATTATGAACATCATAATGTCTACCAAGTTTATTTAAAACTTAGTGAGTTGTGAACAACTAAACTTTCTGTTACGGAGTTTGAAGAGATTAACTTGTGTGAATTTTGATGTTTGTTGTACATATATGTAGTTTATCTTGAGAAATTGACTTAATGATGATCGTAGTTTGTAGTTTGTTGTATACATAGTATGTATAAAAACTCAGATCGGACCAGTCGAGTCAATTCAAAAATTGGCAACCCAAACACATGGCCGCTCGAGCAAGTGTCTAACTTGGGAATCTCATGAGCACTTCACTTGTGAGAACATTGTTTTTGAATTTTCCATGATGAGGACTGAGTAAGCAGCAATCTTTTCTAGAGGAAAAATGCACCATTTATCAAATGGAGAGGTTCACAAGTTATTGACCTTGGGAGATGAAAATTGAAAAAGGGGGCACCTGAACTTTATGCACTTCGCACTTCCCAATCTAATTGAATTCACTAGGCTTGACATGTAATTCATAGCTAATGTACTAAGCATTTATATTAATATAATAAAATATAATTAATAGTTTAATATTTCAAATATAACAATATGCTTAAAATTAAATCATATTTAATAACCATATATATAAAAGTATTAACTGGAAAATTTAATCACTAATATAAAAGATTTGACCAATTAAATTTTATAATCTATTAAATTTCATTACTATCAATTAAATTTTATCACTTTAATACGATCGGTCTGATCCTGAGTTGATCACAATTTGACCCATTAACTCTTGAACCATTATTATGATCAATTTAGTGTTAGATTTGTTTTTTCAACCTTGATTGTATAGCTTATATCTTGTGGAACAAACTTGGTTTATGTAGTTGCTTGTTGTACATAACTCATTGTTATTTGTCGTACACATTACTTAAATTTGGACAAAAATGTACTTAAATTTGGACAAAAATGTATTAAATGTAAAATGTTTAAAAAGGATTTTTTACTTCAGGCAAGCATTACCAAACGGAGGTAAAATAAAAAAACTTATAACGTCCCTCATATAAACCTTCCCACAAAATGGATATAAAAGGGTAAAAACTGTTTGTTATGGATTGTGGTTGTGAAACCTAGCTATGAAGTACAAAACTTTTGTCATTAATATGAAACAACAGATAGGGATTTGGGATTAATTGATGTGCGACCATGTCGGCCATGTCATTTTCTTCAAATAATAATAATGCGTTCAATTAATAGCTTTATTTTTTGAAATAAAAGTTTACCTGCTAAACCTCATTTTCTAATTATAACATCCCACCAACAATTTTTTATTCCTTTTGATTTGGCAGAAAACCCAAAATTTGTATTCTTGAAACGGGATGCGTGTGCTTGAACCCAGAAAGAAAGAATACGAGGAAAAGTCTTGTTCGAAAAAAAAAATATTTGATTAAGCATCCATCAAACTAACTTTGACACGACTAAGAAGATATTAAAAAATAAAATGAATATTTTTAACTTGGTGAATTATTAATATTTTTGGAAATATTTTACAACACTTTTGGAGCGTTAATACTGAGAGTAGTTAATTAGTGCGTGCGTGTGTGTGTAAACATACACGATTTTTTGGTCTTATAGTTACATTGTTTTTATATATGTATTTATTACTCCAGTATTTGATAAAATTTAAAAATTTTGTTGGATCGTTATTAATAATAAAAATTATACATGGTAAGATGTGACTGAAGAGCTAAGTTTAATGGATATAAGCACCTTAATTTAAGTTTTGTCATTTATTAATTATTATTGTATTCTTTGGTAATTATCTTTACTACGTGATCTTCTACTTGTATTTTATACATATGTTTTTTTATTTTATTTTGATTATTTATTTTTATTCCTTGTTTATTTTGTTTTATAATTTACATAAATTTTTTAAATTGAGTAAATTGTGATTTATTCCTTCTGTTGTCAAATATAAAATTAAAATTTTATCTTGGATAGAACTGCAGGCGATAAAGTTAATTAGCTTAGTCAATGATCCAAATTTCTTTGTCATGCAATAATACTGAAATATTCGAAACTAACAAGACGATTGGAAAACTGCATCCAAGCCCAACCACTAGAATCTAATATATGAAGGGTCATTCTTACAGAAAACTGCACCAAAAAGTTCAATACCAAATAATTAAAACACTGTCCCAACTATAACTTGAAATAATCAGAAATCCTATCCTCATGTAGAAAATGGAAAGAAAAGGTCAAAATAAGGCAACTAAATAAAATAATAAATTAATGATACATGTTTGGGAAAAGATGCATCCATATATGTAGTTGGTAAAGAAAGGGTCGCAACTCCGATCCAGTAAACGTAGAGAAGTTCCAGGTGAAGAAATACTTGGTCTTTATTTGATTACTGCAAGCAAATTACAGACCACATCAATGGCTTCTCCTTATAAATAGCCTTTCGGGTTCACACGAAAACTCAGTAACACAGAGAACTGAAATAGATATAGATCATACAAACACACACAACATGAAAGCTGTGTACTTGGTTGTTACCTTCTTGGCTTTTGCTTCTTCTGCTCTTGTTCTCGCAGATGACCCCAATCCTCTTCAAGATTTCTGCGTCGCACTCAATGACTCAGCTACTCCAGGAGGTACACAAACACTGAATTTCTGAAGTTACTGTGTAGAGAGAAAATTACAGTAAATCTATAGAAGTTTGCTTCATTTATATTGTTGTTATAGCAATCTAACTTAATCTTTTAAATTTGCAGTATTTGTAAACGGGAAATTTTGCAAGGATCCAAAGGTTGTGAAAGCTGATGACTTCTTCTTATCTGGATTGGACGTACCTAGAGACACATCAAACCCTAATGGTTCCAACGTAACAGCTGTAGACGTGAACATGTTGCCTGGATTGAACACTCTTGGCATCTCTCTTGCTCGCATTGACTATGGGCCAAAGGGTTTGAACCCTCCTCACACCCATCCACGTGGCACTGAGATCCTTGTAGTGATTGAAGGCACTCTTCTAGTCGGATTTGTGACATCTAATCAAGATGACAATCGATTGTTTGCCAAAGTGCTGAACAAGGGAGACGTGTTTGTGTTTCCAATCGGTCTGATTCACTTCCAACTGAACGTGGGTTATGGCAATGCCGTTGCCTTTGCAGGACTAAGCAGCCAAAACGCTGGAGTGATCACTATTGCAAATGCTGTGTTTGGCTCTAATCCACCCATCTCTCCTGCGGTTCTTCAAAAAGCTTTCCAAGTGGATCAGAAAATAATTGATCTCCTTCAAAAGCCATTTCGAGCATAATCAATAATGCCCTACGAAAGAACCTGAGCATTTTATATATCACTTTTATATTAAATAAATAAAAATTCTCGGGATATATTTCCCAACGTTTTATTTAGTTTTCTTATATAATATATAATTTGACTTGAATTGTATTTGGTATGATATCTTTTTATAAATATGATATACATGTGTGTGCGTGTGCTGTCTGAACTGATTGCTGTGTAAGATGGGGACATCAACTAAGACGCCATCATGCCACATAGGATCACTCATCATACACACTAAATTGAATATTAAACAATTGACTCAATACACTAAAACTGAATTGAATGAACATGCATCCTGGTATCCTATTAGATTAACGTGAAGCCAACTCATGCATTACCATTGTCACACCCATTGATTGGTCATGCTCTATCCAAACCGCTTAATCCACATGCCTAGCTATTTTAGGCATAAAAATCCTGCCTTTTTATAAAATATCATTGTATACCTAATTTATTTAGATTGAGCTTTTCGCAAAAATTTTAAATTTTTTAAAACAACTTTTTATGTGAAGCTGTTTTTCCTGAAAAATCCAGTAAGGTAGGTTTAATTCTGTGTTTTCACTCTATAATTGCAGGTTGAAAACAATTTTTTCCTTTAAAATCATTCTCTTTGTTCAACTACTTACGTTAACTCATTGATAACCCCACCTATCAAAGATAACTCTTACCTATCCCTTGTGAGGAGGTGCCCTTGCAGTTGCATTCTGTCTCATATTATTATGTACATAATTTATACAAAATATATACATGCCCAATGAAGTCATCTAGGGTTATATCAAAACAAATCATTAACTACTTTTTAATTAAACCAAAATACTTATATACAACTTCTTCCTTCTTCCTCCTCTTTATCCTTCCTTCACACTTTCTATGCCTCCTCAATCACCATTTTCTAACTATATTTATTTGAAAGGGAGGTGAGATTCCAAAATCCCATACAAACCACAATTTCTCTGATAGTTATATATAATTCACAACCATGCAAAAACAAGCAAAATTATTATACAGTGACGGTGCACACCATTGGGTTACACATCAATAGCTCGGTATCCACATAATCAGTAATGCCTATCACGAAAAAATACCTCAGCATTTTATTGATTATAGAATTAAGCGAATAAAAAAACAGTAGGGATATATATATATGCCCTACTGTTTTATTTGGTTTTGTTATACTATAGTACGTCTTTTATTTGTAATACTTTTGTATAGCATAGCATGTACTAATACCTTTGTTTCGGATTCACTAATCCAATATTCTGTGTTGTATGATTTTTGTCTTGTTTTTGAATTATCAATAACCTTTAAACAAAATATTCCCTAATAATGCTAAATATTTGAAATATTAAAAAAACCCTAGTTACCTATTATCCTAAATCTCATTGTTTAACCACTTAAAAACTATTTATGACTATATCACCAAAAAAATTTAAAAAATAAAAACTACTTATGACCCTATTAAACTCTAAAACAATCAAAACTTTTAGTTTTCTTTATGATGCTTGAGTTCTTGTTCACTTGTTAAATATGAAATTCTCTGAAAATTTATTTCATAGACACCATTACTAATTGTAGAAAATTTGAATTGCATTTGTTCAAAGCTTTATTATTTCAAGCTCTTTCCATGAAGATATGATTTAGCTCACTCTCTAACCCAACTTTTTCAAGATATACCAAATTTGAAGTTGGTTCGAAATGTGAGACACCAAGCAGGGATAGGGCACTGTAATCCTCTTAGAGCCCGAGAAGACAAACCTCCACATCTCATTAAACACCAGTTCTCCTATGTTTCTCTTCTCCTTATTCATGATCCATTCTAGATTGTGGTAGTCCATGTGAGCCAAATGAGTATAATTGCCACTTTTGTTCACTATACATCTAAAGTAGATGTAATAATCACTCTCTACAAGGATGGCATAGAAGAAGGCTCAAATGACAAAGACTTATATGGCTCCCCAAGTCTCAATAATTCATGAATTTCTTCCTTAGAAAAATTTGTCAAACTTTCAACATATGCATGAGTTCCAAGAAAGGCATTTAAAGATTTGGCAGTAATATTGATCTCTACTCCCTGATCCTAGTGACTATATATGGAATATGACACAATGTTCCCTTTATCATCAATCACTGAAGTATAAAACATATAATTGTAGAATATTCAAACCATATCAGGGGAAAAATCATCCTTAGTCTATCAATTTATTATAATGCCCAAGGTAATCTGACACCTTGATCCCTAAATCAACAATTTCTTTTAAATCCACATAAACAGCAGGACACAGAGGTCGACTCTTTAACTTTGTCTCAAATTTAGAGAGGTTAGTGATGTATACCATAGACGTATTGAATCCCTTTGGTGCCTTTGGAGATTCATGCTTAGATGATTTTGTCACAACCCTCTTCTTTCCTCTAGTCTTGGCTTATGCTTTTGAAGATGAGGCCATTTAACTCGGTGATACGCTCTCTATTTCAGAATTTGATGGCGTTGGGGTAGTAGGTTCAAATTGAGAGCTAGAGATCATAGGAGCCTTGCCTTTACCCTTCAAAATTGACTTTGGTTGCTCTGTTCTGGACTTTCTAACCAATGGTGTGACTGTCTCCTCCGAGGGCTCTGCTATTCTCACTTTCTTAGAAGGTGGTTGAGAGGCGTAGGCAGATTTGGATTGAGAGGGGGCAAAAAAATAGTTCTTTTGCCTTTAGGGGGATTACTGGCAGTGGAGTTGAAAAGATCATAACCTATACCATAATAATTTAACCAAAATAATAAATAATAATAGAAATATGCGGAAGCGATTTCATTAAATAAGGCACCCCAGATCCTTGCCACAGGATCTGTTTACAAATTGTCACATAAAATCCGAATCACTTGGCACCAAATAATGAACCAACGTCACAAAGCCCACAAGTTCTTGCCGGCCATTCCAAAATACAATGCATCATAATAATGGGTCCTATATGGCAATATAAAATTCAACACAATACCAATATCAAAAAGAGCATACAAGGCGTAATAACTATGCCTCTGGCTGCTTCCCTTGGCCTCTATCAAAATTAGAGGTATCGCCTGAAGAAAAAATTATAATAATGGGATGAAACATGACACCTCAGAAACCGAAATCAATTTCTAACATATATAGGATGGGAATGCAAGTCAGAGAAATAGGTTTGCCAGTATAATAAAAATTCAATAACGTAATATCTATCAAAAGCAATTATAACTTTTGGACATAGCACAGCCTATCAGTGCTAATATACCTGGCAAACGGCTAGCTAGTCACTTCAAGAACACTATCCCCTCCCATGCATCTGCAACAAGCCAAGGTAAGGAGTTGTTGACTCACACCAACTTAGCTTAAATCTGGGCCAAGGATCAGCTAAAGTTGAGGGGCATAATAATTCACTACTCTTCGTTTGTCTTGAAAACCAACCCCATAATATAACACATAATGATATAAATGCACATCCATCATCCATATAGTCCCAATGCCATAATCATATCATTCACCACAAATGTCATAGCATCTCATGTATAACAAAACACTCATAGAGTTTAAAAATACACTGCTTCACTAAATAATGATATAAATGCACATCCATCATCCATATAGTCCCAATGCCATAATCATATCATTCACCACAAATGTCATAGCATCTCATGTATAACAAAACACTCATAGAGTTTAAAAATACACTGCTTCACTAAATAATGATATAAATGCACATCCATCATCCATATAGTCCCAATGCCATAATCATATCATTCACCACAAATGTCATAGCATCTCATGTATAACAAAACACTCATAGAGTTTAAAAATACACTGCTTCACTAAATAATGATATAAATGCACATCCATCATCCATATAGTCCCAATGCCATAATCATATCATTCACCACAAATGTCATAGCATCTCATGTATAACAAAACACTCATAGAGTTTAAAAATACACTGCTTCACTAAATAATGATATAAATGCACATCCATCATCCATATAGTCCCAATGCCATAATCATATCATTCACCACAAATGTCATAGCATCTCATGTATAACAAAACACTCATAGAGTTTAAAAATACACTGCTTCACTAAATAATGATATAAATGCACATCCATCATCCATATAGTCCCAATGCCATAATCATATCATTCACCACAAATGTCATAGCATCTCATGTATAACAAAACACTCATACAATTTAAAAATACACTGCTTCACTAAATAAATGTCATCTATAAAACTATGTAAAATTTTCTTGATCACAATTAAATTTTCCCATAAATAAAGTAAGGGTTAGAAAACACCTTACAGTCCACAACAAGCATATAAAAGAAATTAATCTTAGTTACCTTAATTCCAAGCTAAATCCCACTAGCTTTGAGAACAAAGCAACCAAATAAAGCCCAATCACCAATTAATCTACACAATAATGTAAATACAATTTTAATACAAAATTGACATAAATAATTACCCGATATAAAATTATTTACAATCTCTTTATAGTGAAAATTAATTATAAAATCCTATAATGGAAAAATACTAAATTTAAACCGATTGAAATACAAATAACATTTTCATTGTAACAAATAATTTGTTTAAATAAATTTTCATGTCTTAAAATACCCAATGAAATTAATTCAAAAACCCTTCATAATAAAATTATTTATAAAATCACATAATAAAAAATAATAAATCTAGATCGATTAAATCTATCTATAAATCATCCTCTTCGTTTCACTTTTTTTATTCATCATTTTCATTTTTTTAATCTTTATTTAGTTAAAATATATATGTACCCAAAAATATATCTCTTTTTAACACTACTAAATTTCTAAAATACTCTAGGTATCAAATAAATCAATATAACCTTATAGCACATAGTTATAAAAATATATATACAATTTTATGTCCTTCTACAAATAAAACTCAAACTAGATAAAATCTAGATCCCAATATATTCTCTAATAAACATAATATTACTACCAAAAGGAAGAGAAAAAAATATTTAAAACAAAGGAGTCTAATGAAAATAAAACATTTTACTTACCTAAACAATCCTACAAGTAGAACCTTTGACTGTAAAATCGCTCCCTTGAACCTCTCTCTAATGTCTCTCACTCTCCCACTCCCCAGCACCGATTCCCTCCCTTCTCCAAGTGTTTGTGTGCGGTGTATGTGTTGTGTGTGGATGGAAAGGGTGTTGCATGGGGGTATTTATACCTCACATGTGCAACGCTTGGGTTGCCCCAACCACTTTCTCTTCAAATCCCATACCTTTCACCTCTCCCACTCCCTTTCTCTTATCATGCACGCCTCCCTTTGCAAATTTTTTTGAGACACAATGTCAACATCATCATCATTATTTCCTTTCCCCTACTTCATGCCAACCCTGCTCTTCATTCATTTTTTATAAAAAAGTATGTTATAGTTTTGGTGCAAGCCATTGTTTGGAGTACACAGAAATATGAGAACATGGAGCAGAGAGACCGTCGACAATAATGGAAGAATTTGAGAGAATATGGAATGAAATGGGAGCAATAATTCATAATTATAGAGGGGTTTGGCTGGTAAGCAGTTTCTGAGAAGAGTTGTAACAGTTTGGGAGTGGTTGTAATGATTGGGATACAACAATTGAAGGAGTGCAAGAGCAAAAATAGAGTTAGGGTTCGAGTACTGTTGGGAAAAGGGTTTATGTCACCAGAATTTGTCAACACTTGAGCATTGACCCTCAGTGCTTGAGTGTTGAGGGCACAGACAAGGCAAATTTTGCCAACACTCGAGCATTAGCTTATAGTTCTTGAGTGTTGTACCCTAGTACTCGAGAACTGGCTCTCAATGCTCAAGCATCAGGATCAGAAGATGAACATATGCTCCAATTATGGCCTAATACTTGAGCATTGTTAACTAATGCTTGAGCATCGTGGTCTTTGAGCCTAGAAAAACTTACCCTGATCGAGCATTACCTGTGCTCTCACACATTGCTCGAGAATTTGCTTCCAGCACTGCTCCATTTGTTCCATTTTCTCAAATACTCGAGCATAGCTTCATTTACACTCAAGTACTGCATCAAAATTCTAAAGCTTGATCCTGTGCTCAAGCATTTTTAGCTAGCATTGATTCCAGTACCTACTCAAGCACCTGCAAAACTTTGATAAAATACTCCAATGCTTAAGTTAGTACTTTTAATCATCAAAACAATAATTAATCAACATTACTTACAATTCATTGGGATTCACCATTCCCAATTCTCTTCTAATGTTCATGAATTGTTCGTTAGCCAACAATTTAGTGAAGATGTCAACTATTCGAAGATGAGTCAAAATGAATTCAACCTTGACATCTTTACTCTGCACATGATCCTGGATAAAGTGATGTCGAATATTGATGTGCTTGGTCCGAGAGTGATGCACAAGGTTTTTGGCAAGACTGATGGTACTGGTATTGTCACAATAGATATTTGAACACCATTCCCAAATCTTGAATCTATAGCAGCAATATATTCAGCTTCCGTTGAAGATAGTGACACGATTGACTCTATCTGTTTTGTATCCAGCATGTTCAAAATCTAAGTAAGCAATCAATTGCTCATTTTCCCCTTTTGGATACCATATTCCAAGGTCAATAGTGCCAGCAAGATATCAAAAACTCTTCTTCACATTCTCAGCATGTGATTCCTTAGGTGCTGCTTAATATCGCGCACAAACTCTAACGCTGAACTGAATGTTAGGTCTGCTTGTTGTGAGATAGAGTAAAGAACCGATCATTCCTCTATATCACTTGATGTCATAGTTTTTACCATTCACGTCTGCATCAAGGAGTGCTATTGAACTCATATAAGTGTTTGCACTTTTGCATTGATCCATTCCAAACTTCTCAATAGCTCATTAAGATACTTGGTTTGGCTAATGAAGATGATATTCTTCCTTTGTTTGATTTGAAGTCCTAGGAAGAAATTGAGTTCTCCTATCATTGACATCTCGAATTCTTCCTGCATAACCTTAGCAAACTCTTGGCAAAGATCATTGTTAGTTGCACCAAAGATAATATCATCAACATAAATTTGTACAACTAACATATTAGACTTAGAATGCTTGATAAACAAAGTTATATCTACTTTTCCTCAAACAAAACCCTTTTTTATTAATAAATTACTCAATCTCTCATACCAAGATCTAGGTGCTTGCTTTAAACCATAAAGTGCTTTCTTAAGTTTATACACTTGATTTGGTTTAAAAATATCTTCAAAACCAGGGGGTTATTCAACATAAACTTCTTCCATAATAAAACCAATTAAAAAGCACTTTTAACATCCATTTGAAAAATTTAAAAATCCATTAAACAAGCAAAAGCAAGTATAATACGTATAGGTTCTAATCTAGCCACTGGAGCATAAGTCTCCCCATAATCAATCCCTTTCTCTTGGTTGTAGCCCTTAGCTACCAACCTTACTTTGTTCCTGACAATAATTCCTGATTCATCAAGCTTGTTTCTAAATACCCATTTTGAACCAGTGACTGGAGATCATTTAATCGGGGTACCAAGTCCCGAACTTGGTTTCTTTTAAATAGGTTTAGCTCTTCTTCCATAGATATAATCCAATTATTGTCAGACAAAGCTTCCTCAATATTTTTAGGCTCTATTTTTGAAATAAAATCAGAAAATTGAGCCTCATTTAAAGATCTTTTTCTTGTTTGTACACCTTCATTCACTTCACCAATCACTTGATTGATAGGGTGATTGCAGATGTACTTCCAAGCTCATGGTTAAGGGGATTGAGGATGTTCATGTGATTGATCATTTTCTAAATCATGTATTGGGTGATCATCAGTTGAACTATCCTTATTCTTGTTTTCAAAACATTTTGAAATAACAATTTCTTCATCAAAATCAGATCTTGTTTTAGGTTCAGTTTTAACAAATACCACATGTACAAACTCTTCAACTACACAAGTACATTTGTTGAAATTCTAAATGATTTACTTCTATTAGAATAACCTAGGAATAAACCTTCATTAGATTTAGGATTGAATTTACCAAGGTTATCCTTGCCATTGTTGTGGATAAAGCACTTGCTACCGAACACATGAAGATGAGAAAAATTTGGATTCCTTGCCTTGAATAGCTTATATGGTGCCTTTCCCAATGAGGTTTTGATGTAGGCTCTCTTAGATATATAGGATATTGTGCTAAGAGCATCTGCCCAGAATACTTGAGACACCTTCTTCTCTGTCATCAAGCACGTGCCATGTTTACAAGTACTCGGTTCTTTCTTTCCACTACTCCATTATGTTGTGAGGTCCTTGGTGCTGAGAAATTGTGGTTAATCCCTTCATTCTCACAGTATGCTGCGAAGTCCTCATTTCCGAATTCTCCTCCATGATATGTTCTAATGGAAACAATAGACATACCCTTCTCATTTTGGACATTCTTGGCAAAAATAGAGAATAACTCAAAAGTTTCATTTTTAGATGCAAGAAAAATGGTTCAAGTGAATCTAGAGGAATTATCAATAATAACCAAAGTATAAAGATTTCCCCCTAGACTCTTTACTCTAGCTAGACCCATCAAATCCACATGAAGTAGTTCAAGTGGCCTCTTTGTGAAAATTTCTTTCTTTGATTTAAGAGATGATTTTGTTTGCTTTCCCATTTGACCAGCATCACAAACCAAGTCATTTTTTAAACTTAATTTTGAAAGCCCTTGAACTAATTCATTCTTGATTAACCAGTCAAGCTGTTCATGTTAACGTGTGCCAGACGTTTATGCCATAACAGGCTCTCATCAGTTTGACAAATCAAATAAGAGTTTATAAAGACATTTTCTAAATCAATAGTGTAGCAATTACCTTCCCTAGGGGCTCGAAGTTGAATGTTTAACTTTTCTTTGTTGATAGGAAGATCCTTTTTGTTGATGATGAAGCATTCATGTGAGTTGACGATCACCTATTTATCTTTGTCAAGCAGTGACAATGCTTGAGCACCAACACCTAATGCTCAAGCATCAAGCCTATTTTGAACTGTTACTCCTTTGCTTTCTGAAAATGCTCCAGCACTAGTGGTAGTACTCATAATACTCGAGCACTAGGGTCTAGTACTCGAGTGTTGAAAGATTTGAACATTTTATTTCTTCAATATTTTCTCTAAATGCTCGAGCAGTATCAAAAGCATTGTCAATGCTCAAGCACTGACATCTAATGCTCCATCATTGAGTCTTTTTACTTGCAAAATTCTTTTCTATGCCCGAGCACTAACACATAGCACTGATGATACTGAAAGCACTATGCTTTAATCCTTGATCATCAATATCATTTTTCAAATACTTTCATCTGTGCTCCAGCACTCAGTAAAAGCATTGAACTTTTCTTTGAAACTTGCATTGCAAATTATGCTTGAGCACTACTTTATTTGACAGCTACTCACCTGACAGCTATGGTTAGCTTTGCAGAAAATTTCATTATTTGCGCTTAACTAATTTGAATTCTATCTGCTCTCATAAATGCAGGATTATTGATTCATGGAAAGAGAAACTAAGCTATCAAACTCTTACTCCGATAAAGAAGCATTAACACTCGTCTGCTGTCATCGATATCACTGGTTTGAGTTGCATTAAATGGTGCATTAATGACGAAGAAGATTAGTCATTGATGTGAGTAACGGACATTTACTCATCTCCAACGGCTAACTTATTGCTCCTAACTATAAATGGGCAAGCATTCAAGATAGAAAGTAGTAGAACACATGCATTGAAATTCTCCGACATTAATTATGCTCATCTGCTTCTATGTAATTCATTTATTACATTCTTTATGCTTCAGTAATTTCTTATCTACTCTTCTGAGAGAGTTTATTTAGCCGTCCTTCATTGTAAATCAGTGGGAAACTCAAGATTGAGGCCTTGAGTCCGTTGGGCTAGGTTTAAGTTAGAAAACATAGAGTGTGACACTCTGTTTTAGTGAAAAGTGTAAGGGGAGTGATATCCCATTGTAAAGGCTTGTGAATCCTTCTGTTGTTACAGATAGTGGATTGAGAAATCTCAGAGGCGCTATGAGGATTGGACGTAGGTCAAGAGGATCAAACCAGAATAAATCCTTCGTGTTCATCTCTTCTCTACTTCCTCGATGACTTTGTTTTAATTTCTGCACTTGTGATTTTAAATTTTTATAGTGACCAATTCACACCCCCCTCTTGGTCAAATCCTACACTTACAATTATTTTTCAAAGTTCAAACACTTCCAAGTAAAACTCGAGTTATGAGCAAAAGTTCTATAAAACTCAAGTTCCATAGTTCAAAACTCGAGTATCAAAGGAACTTTCAAAACCTTCATTTCAAACTTGAGTTACAATAAAAGTGATGATATTCCTTCACCAAAAAAAAGTGATGATATTAAAATGCCTTACCAAAACTCGAGTTATGTTATTAAAACATGAGTGATGCAACACTTGCATTACAACTCGATTTATGAACAAAAGTTTTCATATATTTCATTACAAAAACTTCATTAGAAACTCAAGTTACTCTAAAATTTTTTGTGAAACTCGAGTTATGGACATAAAACTCGTGTCCTACTTCTTGAATTTAAAATATTTCACTGATAGTTTTCAATCAACACTCGAGTGATGAAAATGAAACTCGAGTATATCCTTTTTCTGACATTATCTTTGTCTGACAACAGACTTAACATTCTGCTGGATCTTTCCCTTTTCATGCTTCATTAATTTAAATCTTAACTGCCCTCATAAATGCCTTATGCTTTAACTTATTAATAGGGGATGGGCAAGTCTGATTGTCTCTAGAATGGCCTTAACGTTCATCATAGAACCTCAACGTTGGCTATCATAGAAGCATTAAATGTAAGACGTTGGATATTGCAGCTGAGAGTAACGGAAACTTGGCTCTTCATAACGGCTAATTAATGGCATTCACCTATAAATGGAAGAGCATTCAAGGAGGACGATGCAACATACAAACAAATGATCCTTTATGCATTTATTTCGTTCATCTACCTCTCTATCATAAATTCATTTTGTCATTAGTGCTTCAGTGTTTATTTATCTACTCTTTGAGAGAGTATATTTTTTTCATCCAAACTTATTATTTCAGTGAGATACTCAAGATTCAAGAATCTTGAGTAAGTTTTGCTAAGTTTGAAAAATAGAGTGTGTTTGTCTCTGTTTTAGTGAAATTTATGACAGGGAATGTGATTCCCATTGTAAAGGCTTGAAGGGCATATTGTTGTTGTTTGTGGATTGGAAAACCTTATAGGAGCTCTGAGGACTGGAAGTAGATCAAGAGGACCAAATTAGGATAAATCACCATGTTCATCTTTCTTTCTCTACTCTTTTGTTTCGGTGACTTTGTTTGATTTAATTTCTATCTTGGTGAAAAGTTTTTTTAAAAATGATCAATTCACCCCCTCTCTTAGTTAATTCTTACTCTAACATCAATAACTTGACATCAATTAGTACATGTCTAACACCTTGCACTCTTAACCTTAACCTTAACTTCTAACTTGGCTCTTTGTGATTTCAGTGCTTCCAAAATTGTGCTTTCATTTCTACCCTAAACAATTTTTGCATTTTAAGTCCAATGAAAGCATCTAAATACATAAAAACACACTCTTTCCCCTCATAGCCACAGCTGGACAAAATTCATAGGAAATTAGAGAATAATAAGTTTTTGCAATAGCTCTTTAAATATGTATGCATAACCTCAATCCTACATCCCTTCATCATTAATTAACATGTAAACATGCATATACATGCCTCATGAATTTCGGTCAGCAACAAAGGATGAGGGTTTCATGTCATATTTTGAAAACAACATCAATTCAACTCAATCAAAGCATATACATGTAGCAAATTGTGTAGTGAGTTGATCTAAGGCAGTTATTGCTTCCAATTTCTACCTTTTCTCGTTATCTCTCACTAGGTCTCTTTAAGACTACTCTTAGAACTCTTCAACCATGAGCTTAGAGAGAAAAAACTAATAGAAAGGGAGAGCAAGACTATAGACATATTGCTGTGGAATAATCAAGTTCAAAGCCACTTCTTACCTTGAATTTTACTTGATTTCTTCTTCCTCCTTGCTTGTTCTTCGCCACAGCCCTTCTCTCTCTATTTTTCTAGTGCTGCATGAAATTATGGGCTGGAAATGGAGGTTGGAAAGCTTTATTAAAATCAGCGCATGTGTTATAATTTTGTGGGGTCCATTGATACTGAAAAATCTACAGGTAAAATTCACAGGAAAATTCGCCGGAGAATTGGCATATACTATTCATGTGGTTTAAAAGTGTTTTTTATAAATATGGGTATTTTTTGCATTAGAAAATCCAACAAAATGATAACATAATTTTTTTACCATCAAATAAATTAGAATGAATCAATGTCATAACGAAAAAATATATATTTTATTAAGAAATCACTATACTAAAATATATATATGAGTTCATTAGACTAAAACATATATTTCAATGTGTTACAAGGGCAGTAAGTAACAACTTTATATGAACAAGGTAATGTTTATGCTCTAAATTATACCTAGAGAGTTCAACACCCCCATAACACCCTTCCCATTTGTCTTTATAATTCTTCTCACAAAGTCCATAGGTGTGGAACTTGTCTTTATCTCATAATCATTGTCGTTGAGGAGGTTAGCACTTCTTAGAATTCTTCTCACAAATTCTTCTCACGAAAATGAAGCTATGTTAGAATCCAACTTGTCTTTGTTCTTGTGCTTCTTTCCCTTGGAAGTCCTACTAAAAGCAATGAAAACTTGGTAAGTGATGAAGGTAAAAGGAATCCAACTTTACATAATACTAAAGTGCCAAAATCATTAAGTGTAAATCAGGAACAATTGTCACCGAGTCAATATGAAACTACTAGCCCATTTTTCAGTAAGTGATGAAGGTAATTTCTAGCCAATTGTCACCGAATCAGGAATCCACTATTGCTTCCTCATCTTCTGTGTCAATTTTCAATTCAAAAAATTTTGCTAATTCTTCCCTATCAACACTATCAATCACCTCGTTTGCTGCATCAATTATCTGCAAAGTAAAGAATTAAGCCATTTTAAATCATGAATGTAACTTTCATGAAATACTTAAGTCAAACATTTACCCACATAATGAGCGTTCTAGATGCATGTATGCTATCACTTTAACAAGGATACGAAGCATTGCTATCGTAAGGTTGCGCTGCCTCAGAAAGTGAAATCCCAACAGTATAAATATCCTAAAGGCTAAAGCTCCAGAGATTAGCTCAAATATATAATAGTCTTTAAAAAGTAAAATCATCAAAATATCATTATGGAGAGAAAATATCATTATGAAGGGAAGCAATTTTAAATTACTGACTTTAAGTGAGGCAAATTGCTCCTTCCATTCCAAGCACTCTTCACTTCTTGTTTTAAGCCTCCCAACACTCTTATTTTTGCTTCCCTTACCTGGCAAAGTAAAAGCCAAACTATTTTTTAGAGAAATTGACACATAAGTCCCAAGTAAGCCATTTAACCACAAAAAGATCTGAAACATTGATATAATTACTCTCAGGTCCCAAGGACTTTTTTGTGTTTAATTCCAATTTTGAATTTACCATAATGCCCCTACTGAAGTTAAAGGTCATAAAGTTACAGGGGAGCATGTATTTCTATAATCTCCGTCTCTGTTGAGTTTCCAATAGTGCAACCATGGATTTGCTTTCAATCTCTCCTTCGCACCTTTCAACTTCGCTTACCTCTCGCAAGCTCCCTCTCTCTTCTTCAAAGCCGTCTATTTCCGCGTTCATTTCCCAAATCGTTATTCCCTCATGTCCCCATTCTGAGCCAGACCAACTTGGGTCATTTGCGCGTAGGGTGCATCCTCCCAAGCCCAAATCTGAGCCAGCATTTTCTAATGGGACCAAGAGGCCTCCTGGTTGCCCTGCCAAGAATCAAACCAACATAAAGATAATGTTGCAGGGTTAAGGAGACCCAAAGATCCTGTCAGATGACCTGTTCACCTGCCAAAGAAGGTAATTCTTTGAGTTGTGCATGAAAATTCTCGTGGACTTGAGCGTTTCCGTGAGTGTGCCTAAATATTTTCTTATCTCATCCAAGTTAAGCACTGTTCTTATGTCGCTTAGTTAGCCTATTTGTGTTCATGGGTTTCCTTATGAAATTATTGAATGTATCATGATGGTGGAAGATACACTGCGACTCCAGTCTTCAATTATTTTTTGTTATACATTTATTAGTTTATGTTGATCACTTCATCATTCCATTACGCCTAGACTGAGTAAACTAGAGTAGTATTCTTTTCTTGTTGGCGATAAATGAAGACAAATATTCTATAGTGATTACACTGCGACTCCAGTCTTCAATTCTTTTTTATTATACTTATTTCATCAAGAAGATAACTGGAGAATGGAAAAAAGTTTGAATTATTATTATGATCTTGCAGTGACTCAGTTTATGGATGGTTTTAGAAGTGGTCGTTACATTTTAGTAGATAACTCTCAGTTACTTGAAATAATTAGCTCTGGTAACTTTATTTGAAGCCCGGATGCTTTAAAGAAAGCAATGAGTTGACAAACAATTTAGTTTATACCATGGTTGATGGAAAGTATTTTGAAATATAATTCTTGGTTGCATGTGGTGGTTGATGTAAGCACAAATTTCTCTAGTCATGGTGATGATGTTTGATGGGTTATATTGAGAAATATCGAAGTACCTTATTATTGATCAGTTCAGATTTCCATCCACGGCTTTTATTCATTTATGTTGATAGCAGTGTCAATCTCTATTCCTCTGAAGGTAAAATTTAGGCTTAGCTTATGGACATGTTACTTCCGTTCAAATTTCCTTTTTTTGTCTTCTCACCAGACGCTTCGTATTTGTTGTAGTATATAAGCTGGTGGGAAATGCTGACTGCATTGGTCGGTTATATGGAAAGTGTATTTGTTAGAAGATATCAAAATTCCATCTAAAAGATTAACTGAGAATCTTAGATGTATAGTCCAGCTTTATTCCATTTAAAATTAAATGTCAGCAACACATTTGTTCCTTTGACACTTAACCATTAGTATTGATAGACCACATTTTTTCATGGCATGTTCATTTCTGTGTTCGGTTCTTTTCCCAGAAACTTCATGTTTGGTGTAGGCAACCAAATGGGCATTGGGGACTTGGAAAGATACAGTCAGCTTCAAAAGAAGATGCTTCATTTTTACTCTCAAATGGAAATGTAAGTTCGTAGGTCTTCTGTGTCCTTGAAAACTAATGTGCTTTTGAGTTTGCAAGCCAACAAATTTTCTTTATCATTGAGTTGTTCTGTGCAATATTTAGCTGCTCTGGGTGGTGGAAGCTCTGGCATAGAAAATAAAGCAATCTGCGAATTTTTTGGATCTTGTGTGCAATCAATGAAGCTTCACAAATTGGCATAAAAAATAACGTTATTGTGTTTCTCAACAGGTTCCACAGCTTGTGTGCCCATTGATGCCAATCTGTGAAATTTTTGGATCTTGTGTTCCCACTTGGTTTCTGTAGGTAACATCCACAAAGATTAAAACAGGAGGAGACTCTCGGAAATTGCTAGTTTGTCATCACCAAATTCTATTTTTGTTAACTCATTTCCAAACCTAAAAGTGTGGTAGAGGCAAATCAAGCATGTATAGCTTCAACATTGTCTGGTCTTGTTAATGGAACCCCTTTTCATCAGATTGTTGATGGGCTACTTAACATGATGTTTAAAAAGATTAATAGAGGAATGCATGACCTATATAATATAAATGTATATTTTGTTGCCAATATATTTTGGTTAGGTCTGGCAATATGTAAATGGATATATAAATGGTTATTGAAATTTGGATATATGGGTATAACATGGTATTAATTGTTTTGTTACGTTGTAAATGAAACCTAATGAGGTTGTCAATAACAGCTTCTGGGGTTGTAAATGAAACTTGATGATGGTGTCAATGGTAGATGTTGAGGATGTAAATGACAACCTGGTGAATTTGTCAATAAAAGTTGGTGGGGTTGTGAATTAAGCCTATTGAGATTGTCAATGACAGCTGCTGGGAATATAAATGACAGCCTGCTGAGGTTGTCAACGACAGCTGCTGGAGCTGCGAATGAAACTTGGTGAGGGTGTTAATGACAGCGGTTGAAGATGTAAATGACAGCATGGTGAAATTATCAATGAAAGCTAGTGGGGTTGTAAATGTGCACGGTGAGGTTATTAATAAAAACTGGTGGGGTTGTTAATAACAGCTGCTATGGTTGTAAATGATAACTGCTAGGATTGTCAATAACCAATTTCAATAAACTTGACAGCATGGTAGAGTCACACATTTGTCAACATGAAGTTACAAATGATATTATAACCATTAAAACCAGTTGTAAACTTACATCTGAGTAACAATGAATTTACAACCAGAAAGGAACAACTAAATATATATGCAATTAAAAATGGAAAGGAACAAAACCAGCTACATCACCCTTTCTCTTGTTGAACCCCTCAGGTATGGATATGACTTTTTCACTATATATTTTTGGGCCTCATATCTTCTCAGCCCACTTACTATATTCAGCCATCTGCTTCTCACTCATTTTGTTCCATGCATCCCTCACCCCTGTGAACGACTTCCCCTCTTTATCGGCCTTCCCCTTCCGCTTCTATTTCTGCTTCTCCTTGAAATATTCTCTTATAAACAAGTGGTAACCGGATAAATTAGACAATATTTGAAACATCATTTGATAGCATTTGAAGCAGTAAGAAAAAGAAGAGAAGAAAAGGAAGAAGATCAATAAGATGTTACATGAGTGGTCTTTGGTGAACGAGCAGAAGCCTATTTGGATGAGGAAGTCTGATAAGAACACAAAGGAGGAAATATGGGGCTTTCTATAAGAATCTTATTAATGATTGAAAAGACCATTTGGCTGTTAAGTACTTCTCTATTGAAGGTCAGTTGAAAATGTACACATTTACCGTTTTATTGAAGCACTAATGATCTCTTTGATGTATCTAGTTTTATAATATCATTTAGTTATTCCTCTATCATTTTTAATTGTACACATTTAGTTGTTTCTTTTAGGTTGTAAATTTTGCTATTTAATTATCCAATTTATTGATATTGGTTATTGATAACCCCAGTAGTCATTAACAACCTCAGCAGCTATAATTAACAACTATACCAACTGTCATTAACCCCAGCAGCATTAACAACCCCATCAGCTGTCATTAACAATCCCATCACCCTTAATTAACAACCCCAGTAGCCGTCATTAACCTCAGTAGCAGTCATTAACAACCCAAACAGCTGGCATTAACAACGCAACCAGCTGGCATTAACAACCCCACCAAGCATCATTAACAACTCTAGCAGCTGTCATTAACAACCATAACAGGCATCATTAACACCATCTGTAATTAACAACCCAACAAGCCTTAATTAACAACCCTACCAGAAATTATACATTTGCATTCAAATTACACAATACACAGGATGCCTATCATGATAGTATCACTCAACTCAATGACACAATCAGGTTTGGCTACATAAATTTATAAATGATATTATAAACAATAAAACCAACTGTACATTTTACATCTGAGTAGCAATGAATTTATAAATGATATTACATCTGAGTATGGACATTGTGCAATACAACACACAAGCAGCTACGTCACATTTGAACCAACAGGAGTAAGAGCTGCCAGATGCTATAAAAGATTATCACATACTGCAAAGTTAACGTAATAGTGTTTCTTGAAAGTCACCTTCAGGGTTAAAATTAATCATTTTCTCAGGGAATTAGTACTCACTGATGACATACAATATATTACAAAGCCTATATTGAAAAATCAGAATTTCTTTGAGAGAGAAAAAATAAAAAAAAATGCTCCCCCTTCAAGGCTTCTAGCATCAATGCAGACCAAAGTTTTCGAAAGCTACCCTTTCCTTCTAGGCGATCCAGTTAAAAAAGGATATCTAACAAATTTGGCAACAGTATTACCAAAACCGAAAGCTGGTGGGAAAAGTTTAGGGCATCCTGTCTTTACTCTGAAGAAAGAAAATCAGGGAAAAAAATGAGCAATGCAAAACATCACAAAATATTAATAAGCAAATAATTTGTTATAGCGTAGACACATCTTTATGAGTAAAGAATTGCATAATGGCTGAAATGGTCACAATGCCCATGAAGTTTTGCACCTTGATAGAGTATCATAGAAAGATACATCCCATTGAATTAGAACTGAAAGAGAAGTTACTTGTTGATGGAAAAGCCTAACTTTCCTTGATAGAGAATCCTAATAGATGAGTAAGTCTATAGGGAATGACCAGAGTAATCCTAATTTTACTCACATCTGTTGGGTTAAAACCTTTCAAGTCTGGGACACGTGGGACAGGAGACTGTTATTGCAGGCATAATCAGGAAAGCATATGTCATAATTTCCTAATGATGTTAGAGGTACTTGGTGCATTTGCCGTCTTATTTTTATTGATTGATTTGTATATAACAGAAGCAAAAAATCAATTTCAGCGTTTCAATTCCATCTTACTTAGACACATCTATCCAAATTCATGATTAGAAAGTCATCTTTCCTCTTCTTTTTTTCTCTTGGGCTTCACCATGAGGCATTTTAATAGTGCATATCTAAAATCAAGCGGAAACCATTTCCTTCATGAGCCTTCCAACACACTATAATCACATCGACATACATAATCTTTTATAAAGCTGTCAAAAATCTCGTGTTCATAATGAGAAACAAATAGGATCAAATCGAACTAGCTAAAAAGCCCATTGGTTAGCAAGAAAACCCAGGAACATAAGTACAGTTATTCAAAGCATGAGTTTTAAACTTGAAAAAAGTATGAAATTTTGAAACAACAAACAACAGCAGTGTTGAGTAAAATAAAGAATCTACAAAGCGCATTTATCCATTCTGGGTTCATGTACAAAAACAATGAACTTAAACCTCATTCTGTTCTTTAACATATTTCTTCATTTTTTTCCAGCACTTTCTCGTCCCCCCAAGCAGATCCTGAGATCAGAAAACGCAATGAAGTGAGCAGGAAGCTGACCTGGTAAGGACCAACGCGATTCCAACAAGGTGATTGGTGCGAGAGGTTCCAGGGGATAAAAGGAAAGTCTAGACTCTGATGCTTCTGCAATAATACCCTGTGCATTGCAATAATACCCAGGGGAAATGAAGTAACCTTGGAGAATGCAGGAATGGAAGAATTGGAGGAAGAGGAGCCTTCGTCATCAGCATCATAATCTTGATCATGATGAGAATCAGGTTGGGATCTGAGGTTTCTGATGATGTAGAAACCGGCGAGAGAGGCGGAGAGGAAAATTAAGAAGAAGACGGAGAGGATACATTTAGCGAAAATGATGCAATTCAAACGTGTGAAACGGAGTGTCAGGGTCAGAGCCAGAATCTGTGGGCAATTTGGACTATACACAATTGCAATTAATCACAAAAAGGTCCCATGGGACCTGTGAGTAAATATGTGAATCTTTGGGACCATTTCTTGGTTAATTGGCTTATCTGGGACTTCAAAGTAAATTTCCCTTTTTTATCTCCAGCGGTTATAATTTACAAATCAATATAGGGTATACAAGCTAGTTTTCATCTCCAAACCGATTATTATTACCACTGCCATTTCACTTCTTAACTTTTTTAAGAACATATAACAATTAGGCTTACAGAAAGGACTAACCCAGGCAAAAAAACACAAGTGAATGCAAAAAATAATAAATAAATATTCTGCTGAAGTAAAATGAGATAAGAAACAAATCAAACAAAACCAAAACAAAGCAGAAGGAAGCTCATATGCTGAAGCACTTGCATACCTCTTCTTCTAAACGCTCAGAAACTGTCTTCTTTCCAGATAAGGAAGAACCTTTTCCCTTATCTTCCTCAACCTTTCAATAGAAACTAAAGTAATCAGAACGTGTTTCACACTTTACAGCATAAATTATATGATAGCTGATACTTCAATGCAACAAAATTGCAGCTTGGTCCTTCTTCACACCTCAACATGCATGCGCAACTAAAAAGCATGGAACAAAACCTCAAGTTAATAAGGCAGAATAGGACCTTGTTAGGGTGGACAATATAAGAGACCTGGTATGATACAGGGTGCTTTTCTGGATTTTTATTCTCCCCAGTTGATAGTCTTCCATATGATATTGCTCCTACTAGTACAGATCCTAGTGGAGAATTATGTACAAGATATAAAAAATGTTATCACAACCTATCAGTGCCACGATCTAACCCAAAAAGGAAAGGAGAAAAAGATACCTTCGTAAGCTTATCTTTAGGTGGTGGAACCAGATAAATTGCCTCTTTTATTCTACCAGTAAACAACAGTCAGCACCAAACAAAAGTCACCTACAGATGTTTAGCTACCTAGTTCAAAAGTAAAATCCAATCATCAGGCAACCTACTAGGATAACTACCATCTTCAGTGCATATGAATAGAATATGAGCTGCAATACTAAACATGTTTGCTCCAGGAATCTTAGCGGCCCGATAAATAAGAATAAACAAGCTTATCTAGTCAAAGCAATCATACAATTAAAAACGAACTAAGACTAGTGCCCGTGTAATGTGATCTCTTTGGCCCAAATTTTATATAAATGTAAGTTCATCTTCATTTTAGTTCTTAATCCAGAAAATTGTCTTCATTCAAGCATGGGCATCCATACCAAATATACACCAAAACGGGAAAAAAGAAACACGATGATTGATATCAACAGCGTGCAAGTTACCTTCGGGAAGCCACCCACAACTGCGGTGAGAGACGGAGAGCATTGAAGTCATCAGTGCTGAAGCAGTTGCCATGTGATATGGCAGCATGGATTCCACACAGAAACTCAATTCAGCAAGACACCTAATTTAAGTAAATATAAACTTATCATACAAATCCCTCTACACATCATTACTATAAGAAAGACACGCACACCGTCCAGTTTTGAAGCATCCGACCCTTGCTACCATTAACAAGGTTCAAACGTTTATGGTGATGATCTAGCACCCCGTTTGGTTTCTGAGAAATCGTATCAAATCAAGGCAAAAAAAGATAAAACATAAACAAAACCTCGAATAGTTTCTGCAATGTTGTACCAGAATAATTGCAATGGATTTTCAGGTACATTTTATTTTTCTAAAAAAAAGATGAAAAAAAGGCAAAAGGATTAAATTTATAATTTTTACATGGCTCGCAATTTCTCATAGACCAGAAAATAGTAACCATGTTATGCAGATTACTTGACCGTAGAGTGGGACAGGGGATTTCTAGAGGCGAGGAGGAATGGAGAACAAGTCGCTCTTGGTTCCAATGTAATACGGAAAGCGAAGGAGGAGCGAGACGAGCAAGAACGGAAGAGCGACCTAACGGTGGCGGAGGATGCCATTCGCGATCGGAAATGATAGCCGATGCTTGGCTTTGGGAATGGCTAGGGTTGTTGCTTTATGGCTCTGCTCTGCAGCATAGGAAGCTAAATCTCAATCGATCAGCTTCCTTCTCAGCTTCAGCCGACGTCGGACGATCCTCTTCCACTTAGAGTCTCAACGCAATCAATTCAGATACTACCTCTAGTCCTCTACCTGTGGAGCTCTCTGGAGCTGGTTTCAAAAAGGGCCAGGAATGGGAATGTATGACTCGTGTGGGAGGGAAAGAATGGAATGAGAAAAAGAACAAGGGTGGTGCGGCCTTTTTTTTTTTAAGCCCAAAACGGTGAGTACAAAAAGTCAGGGCTAGAAATTATCCGTGAGTAAAATTAACATAAACCTTTGTACTCCTGGATAAAGCTCTTTTCAAATTCAAACATATGACCAATACATCTAGAAAACATACTCACAAGTCCAGGATCACTGAAATTGGTTAAGAGTATTCATCAAGAGACTATTAATGATAAAAATAGAGACAATTTCCAAATCAAATTCTAAAATAATTCAATCCAAGAAACTAAATAAAAGAAACTTCCTCTCAAAGGTAATAGGTGTTTCTCTCTGCTCACCAAGCAAGGATAATTTTCGCTCATGGTCTGCTTGTTCGAATCTCTACCATAGGCTTGTAATTATTCTACCTCTCCACAACAAGATCTATATAATGTGAATCAAGAGGGCTTTAAGGTTTAATGTGGATGGCGGTGTCAAATGATAATGAAGTGGAGTGATGGGATGAAATGAATTCTTGAAAACTCAGCACCGAAAGTATATAATTATGTAACACTTTGCAAGACTTTAGAGAAATAGATATTTTGAGCACTAATCTTATTTCTCTTTATTCTCTTTTTTTTCTTTTCTTTTTTTTCTCTTTTTTTTT
>JANTPZ010115026.1:0-31245 GCA_025593235.1 Vachellia pachyceras
GGGATTTCCAAAAATCTCACCCTTCCCCACTAACCATTTTAGGTACAAGCGTAAGCAAGGGTAAGAGCAAGGTTTATGGTGATTGAAGATGGCATATTTTCATGTTCTTGCTTGTGGAAATTTATATATAGTTATGTTTAAGAATTGTTGTAGTTATGTAATTATAAACCTCTACTTGGTTAGTAAGTGGATATATGATGATGCATGCATGAGTACGGGTTTAAATGCTAAGGGATGTTAAGGAATTTATCATGCATTGCAGGAGGATAAAACCTATCTAAAAAGAGGCTTGGCAAATTTTTAAAGAAAAGCTAAAGTCTTAAGTGAAGAGTTCCAAAACCAAAAATAGAAAAGAACTCCGAATGACTTGAAAATTTACCATCAAATACTACACGTTATAAGCTTTGAAATGAGCCAAAGTTTGTTCAATTTGGATGTGTAGATAAGGAGTTATGATTTTCCAAAGTTAAGGGAAAAATCTGGAAAACTGGAAAGTTACCAAATGAACAGTAAATTTCACGGAATAAACTGTATCGTATGGGCAAGTTTTGGAACCAATGGGTATTTTTCCCCTGTAGAGCACTTCTTAATTTTCAAATAGAAATTTGAATCACTCAATTTCAATTTTTCTAGAATTAGTTATGATTTTTCAAAGTTGAGCCAGAAATCTGGAAATTGACCAAAGAACAGTAACTCCGTTTTGAATTTCTTATTTTCACTTCTTTGGTCAACTTAAGTTATCCAATGCCATAAAGTGGTTCAATAGTGATCTAATATGATAATTATAGAGGAAAATAAGGAGTGTTACATAAGGTCAGGAGTTATAAGGGGTGAGAAATAGAGGTCTCAGGAGGAGGTGCCTGAACAGGATCCGAAGGCTGAATAGAAGCAAAAAAGTCAATCTGGGCTAACAACCGCTCGAAAGATGAAGCGTCAGACCCACTCGGTGGTGGTACTGGCGGAGGTGTCTGGCTACCTCTGACAATAGCTCAAGAGACCCAACTCTACTATCTAAACCCTAAACCCAATGAGATAAAGAGGCCAACTCACCTAACACAGAAACCCTGACTGAGTCAAAAGACTGAACCAAAGGTTGCAACAGCTGCATCCAAGGATGATTGAAATATGGTCTGAAAATGGCTTTGAGTCTCAGTATGAAGGCAGTGGTAAACTCTTCTCCCATCCTTCTGAACTCTATCTGCATGAAAGTTTGTAAGGCTGCCTGAGAAAATGATAGAGCAGAAAAGGGGTGCTACTATGGGGCAGACGACTGGGCCTCATCCTGTCCTCCAGAGGTAGCAGAAGTGGTCCTTTTCTTCCTCTTAGTAGCGGCTACTAGCTGAGGGGAGATGATTTCAATGTTCATCTGATGGAAGTGCGTCTCTAAAAACTTCTGAGGAGCCATGGGTAGCTGATCAAGGAGAAGGTACCAAACATGATGAAGATCCATGATTAGTGAGATCAAGCTGGGATAAGGTAATGTCATCTTCTTCGATTTGGATCGCACCAGCTTCTGCATCTCAATGAACACCATCTGTCCAATGTTCCTTTTCTCCTTCTTCAAGATGGAACCAAGTATATGGTAGTCCATAGAGGAGAGATGCGTGTAATTCTTCCCTTTATTCACCATGCAGCGAGAGTAAACATAATGAATGGTCCTTTGCAATGTGGCATGGAAGAAGGCTCAAAATGTATGCCCTGATCCTTATGATATTCTTCACCTGGCCTCAGTGCCTCAAATATCTCTTCATTTCCAAGGTCTTTGAGGGTCTTATCATAAGTTCCCATACCCAGATATACATTCTGTTAGACTAGCTGTCACCCAGGAGGGGGTAAATTGGGTGTCATAAAATTTTTCTTTCTGAAACTCAGTTAATCACAAATTCAAATCACGAGTTAATAAAAAAGCTGGAGGTTGAAAAACATATTGCATTCATGAAAAAAACAATATATGTTAATGAATATGAAAGAATAGAAAGCACACAATGATTTATCCTGGTTCGGCCCTCTTTGACCTACATCCAGTCCCCAGAGCACCTCTGGGATTTTAATCCACTATACCATCCAAGTTTAACCAGGTACTTGGAAACCATTACAATCACAATATCATCTCAGACACTTGTGAATCCCATTTCAAGTTTGTCACGGTGGGTACTTGAAAACCCCATAAATGTTTCCAGGCATTTATGAACCCACTCAAGTTTGCACAGTAGGTACTTAAGAAACCTTTACAATCACTCCCCCTCACAAATTGCACAGAGACCAATATGCTCAGTTTTCTCAACTCAAACTCAACCCAACAATCTCAAGATCCCAATCTTGAGTTTCTCACGAAAATACAATGAGTTTGGATGAATCAATAAACTACTCTCTCAAAAAAGTGGATATATAGACATTGAAGCTCTCGGAGAAGAAAATATCATATTCCCAAGATTGTGCTCTGTTTTACATTCAGTGACTCCATCTTCTTCGTCTGTCTCTCCTCAGCTCTTCAGTTGGTCGCTCCTTGTTATTTATAAATATTGTCAGAATATGTCTGTTGGAAAGGAAAATATGTATCTGTTACTCACAGCTTTCGCTTTTGTTGTTCTGTCATTATGGGCATCTCATCTGTCGACGACAAAGACTGCACTAATGACCATTAATGCTGAGTGCTGGAGACATTCTTTGTTATGCCCATACCTATTTAATAGGAAAACTAAAATGCATTTATGAAAGCAAGTATATTTCAAAATATGCAACCTCGAAAACGGAAAGCTGCGGTAGATGATAGGCTAGCTGTGTTAGAAGCTTTGTCAGAAAATAAGGAACTCGGGTTTTCAATATCTCATGACTCGAGTTCTATTTCATGAGTTCTGAGCAATTTGAAAGGTTATGTAATGAAACTTCAAGTTTTATCAATTTAAGACTCGAGTTTAGAAAACTCTAATTTGGAAACTCGAGTTTATAATGAAAGTTTCATAATGCAGTTTTAGAACTTTTATTTGGAAACTCGAGTTTAGAATGCAAGTTATGAAATCATGTTGTGAAACTTGAGTCTTGAATAAGCATGACTCGAGTTTTCTAACAAAAGTTGGTCTTGAGAAAAGCATGAAATTTGAGTTTTAAAAAAACATGGAACTCGAGTTATTAAAACTCTAATGCCAAAACTTCCAGTTTTCAATTCAAGTTTTGTAAAATAATTCTGAGTGCTTCTGGAACTCGAGTTTTAGTGAAGCAATATCTTACATAATGGTTCAAAGATACGAAACTCGAGTTCCATAGTCCTGGAACTCGAGTTGTCACATGAGACATGTGCTGAAAGCTGAACTGTGATCTGTGTAATTTCAAAGCATGAAGTAAAACTCGAGTTGTCACAACTTGAAGCTTGAAACTCAAGTTTTACTTCATGCTTTGAAGTTGCACGGATCACAGTTCACTTCAGCACATGTCTCAACTTGCAACAGTCATAACTCTCTCAATATAAATCCAAACCTTGCAAATAATATATCCATAGAAAGCCTTGTAAGTCTACTTTCACATGAAATAAGAATGTGTCCAAAATCTGTTATATAAAGAAATTTATGGTAGAGACAATAAGCAAAGGTTAGTGATAAAATGTTAAATTCGACCACCAAATTTTGAAAATTATATCTCCTCCATATTAAATGCTTTGATGCTGCTTTTTGTGTCTATGAATTGCATTTTGAGTCTAGTTTCATACAAAATTGGTTTCACATCAATTAGGCTTGTGGTTTGGGAGATATGATCAAAATACTAGATATATATGGAGCTGAAAGAAAACAAAGGAGCTGAAACTCGAGTTTTGATGACCCAGAACTCGAGTTTTGGCACTTCTTCCTGGAACTCAATTTTTTCTTCAGGAAGCTCCAGAAACTTATTAAACACGATTTTTATCTTTAAGAAATAGTTTTGAGCATCCAAATAAAGTGTAGATGAATGGTAACTCAATGAAAGATTATATAACATCTATTTTAACATTCAAATTGAGTTATTTAACCACATCATATTTCAATTAAAAAGAATGCTCAAATAAAAGTAGTAAATCAATATGGATTATAAAAACCTTTGTCAAATCAATATGGATTATGAAAACTTTTTGCTCTATTATATTTGACATCATCAAAACTAATCATATCTGACACATTCAACAATTCAGTAGAAATATTAATGCGACTACCCCTCATAATCGTCTGCAGCCCATACTCTATAACCTTCTTATTCCCAACAACATTATTTTCAACCATATTGTTATAGAAAACTCTAACCATGTCGGTATTAAAAGGAGTTTGCAAGGAAATCAGATTGTTATAATGCCTTAAATACTCCTTAACATCCATCCTAGCAAACCACTGATATGATCCAGATCCACATAAACAGCAGGGCACAAATCTCTATTCTTAAACTTGAAAGGGTAATTGATCATTACCGTATTGACGTTATATCCCTGAGGAGCCTCTGGAATCTCAGGTTGAGACTTCTTTCCCTTTTTGGATCCCTTTCTTTGAGAAGATAATTGCATGTGAGTGGGAGAGATACTATCAATCTCGGAATCAGAATGGTGATAAGTAGGAGTGGGCTCTGGTTGAGATGAAGTGGCAACCATGAGTGCTTTTCCCTTGTCTTTCTTGCTCAGAATGGACTTCAGAGGCCTTGTCCTCGGTTTCCTAACCAGAGGAAACTCTGTTTCCTCCTTTAAAGGTTTGGCAATACGTACACACTTGGAAGGAGTTTGAGACATTAATTGAGATTCAGATGGGGCTTTGGAAGTGGATTTGGATGACTTCCTGGCAGTTACTTTGGTGCGAGCCATGGAGAAATTGGATCAAAAGGCAAGAAAATGCGGATTTTTTGTAAAAGGAGAGACGACGATACGAAGGCTTTCAAGAGAGGATTAAGTAGTGGAATGGGCGTAATAATGAGTGCAATCTAAGGGGTTTTGATGGATTAGAGGTACCTGAGATGTTGCGATGCTTTCTAGCAGTTGTAATGGTTGAAAATGAAAAGGATTGGAGAAAACTCGAGTTAGGAAAGTAGGGGTTAGGGTTCGAGTTATGGCAGAAAAGAGGAATATAGCTTCTGAGTGTAGTAGAACTCGAGTTTTGGATTCCATAACATCGAGTTTTGAAGAAAGGAAATGACTTCTTTATTATGGAACTCAAGTTTTGTTCTCTCAGAACTCGAGTTTCGAGAGTAAAAAATGACTAACAGTCAAGAACTCGAGTTTTAGGCCTATGAGAAGAAATACGTACCTGAACTCGAGTTACCTGAACTTGCATGCCAAAACTCGAGTTTTTCTTTCCAGTTCCTTGAAGAAGTGGTGAAACTCGAGTTTTCTTTCTTCAGAACTCGAGTTATGAGCCTTGTGCCAGAAATCGAGTTTGCTTCTCCCATGACTCAAGTTTTTGAGCTTTGTTTCCTCATATTTGTTTCTTCTGATCGTACAGGAACCTGCAAACATTTCTAAAAATACTCTGATGCTTAAGTTAGTATAATCAATCATCAAAATAATAGTAAATCAACATTACTTACAGTTCATTGGGATTCACCATTCCCAATTCCCTTCTGATGTTCATGAATTGTTCCCTAGCTAACTGTTTGGTGAAGATATCTGCTATTTGTTGATGGGTTAGAATGAATACCACTTTGATATCTTTCCATTACATATGATCTTAGATGAAGTGATGATGTATATCGATATGCTTTGTCTGAGAATGGTGCACAGGATTCTTGACCAAATTGATAGTGCTGTGTTGTCACAGAGTATGGGAATTTCTATAAAACTCATTCCCAAGTCTTGAAGTTGTTGTTTCATCTAGAGTACTTGAGCACAACAACTCGCAACTGCTATGTATTCAGCTTCTGTTGAAGATAGTGAAACTGTTGACTATTTCTTGCTGAACCATGATACTAATGACCCTCCGAGGAATTAGCATTAACCATTTGTACTTTTTCTATCTATTTTATATCCGGCGTGGTTTGAGTCTGAGTATACAATCAATTTCTCTTCTGTTCCTTTAGGATACTAAATTCCAAGGTTAACGGTGCCAGCAAGATATCTGAATATTCATTTCACGTTCTTAGCATGTGATTCCTTTGTTGCTGCCTGATAATGCACACACATCCTAACGCTAAATTGAATATTTAGTCTGATAGCCATGAGATAGAGTAATAAACCAACCATTCCTCTATATCGCTTGATGTCATAATCTTTTCCTTTCACATTTGCATTAAGCAATGCCGTTGAGCTCATGGGAGTGTCTGAACTTTTGCACTAATCCATCCCAAACTTCTTCAATAGCTCCTTTAAATACTTTGTTTGAATAATGAAAATGTCATTCT
This sequence comes from Vachellia pachyceras, assembly GCA_025593235.1. Classification (NCBI taxonomy): domain Eukaryota; kingdom Viridiplantae; phylum Streptophyta; class Magnoliopsida; order Fabales; family Fabaceae; genus Vachellia; species Vachellia pachyceras. The sequence continues at coordinate 6,343 of JANTPZ010115026.1, forward strand.
TCCTTTGTTTGATTTGAAGTCCAAGGACGAAGTTGAGTTCTCCCATCATTGATATTTCGAATTCAGCCTGCATTATCTTAGCAAATTCTTGGCAAAGATCATTGTTAGTAGCACCAAAAATAATGTCATCTACATAAATATGTACAATTAGCATATCAGACTTAGAATGCTTAACAAATAAGGTTGTATCAACCTTTCCTCTAGTGAAACCTTTCTTTATTAAGAAGTTACTAAGTCCTTCATACCAAGCTCTTGGTACTTTTTTTAAACCACAAAGTGCTTTCTTAAGTTTAAAAACATGATCGGGCTTAGAAAAGTGCTCAAAACCTGGAGGTTGTTTAACATATACTTCCTCCATAATGAACCCTTTAAAAAAGCACTTTTGACATCCATTTCAAAAAAGTTTGAAATCCATTAAGCATGCAAAAGCAAGTAGGATATGTACTGGCTTCCAATCTTGCCACTGGAGCATATGTTTCCTCATAATCAATCCCTTCTTCTTGATTGTAGCCTTTATCCACTAATCGAGCTTTGTTTCTGACAATGTTGCCGGATTTGTCAAGTTTGTTTTTAAATACCCATTTAGTGCCTATGACCGGATGATCATTTGGACGGGGTACTAAGTCCCAAACTTGGTTTCTTTCAAATTGGTTTAGCACTTCTTCCATAGCTATAATCCAATCATTGTTAGTCAAAGCTTCCTCAATATTTTTAGGCTCTATTTTTGAAATGAATGCTGAAAATTGAGCCTCATTTAGAAATCTTTTTTGTGTTCGTACACCTTCATCTACTTCTCCAATCACTTGATCTAGAGGGTGGTTGCAGACGTATTTCCACGTTCTTGGTTGAGGGGATTGAGGATGTTCATCCAATTGATCCTTTTCAAAATCATTTGTTGGTTGATCATCGGTTGAACTATCCTTCTTTGCATTTTCAAAACCTTTTGTAATAATAATTTCATCAAGATCAGGTTTTGCTTGAGGTTCGGTCTCAACAAATACTACATATACTGACTCTTCTACCACACAAGTACATTTGTTAAAGACTCTAAATGCTTTACTTCTATTGGAATAACCTAGGAATAAACCTTCATCAGATTTAGGATCGAATTTACCGAGATTATCCTTGCCATTGTTGTGAATGAAACATCTGCTTCCGAATATGTGCAAGTGAGATAGATTGGGCTTCCTTCCTTTGAACAATTCATAAGGAGTCTTTCCCATTGATGTCCTGATGTAGGCTCGGTTGGATATGTAGCATGCCGTGCTAAGTGCATCAACCAAAAATACCTGAGAAACTTTCTTCTCAGACATCATCACTCGAGGCATGTTTGCAAGTACTCGATTCTTTCATTCCACGACTCCATTTAGTTGTGGCGTTCTTGGAGCTAAGAAGTTGTGGTGAATTTCTTCTTTTTCACAGAATTTGCAAAGTTACCATTCTTGAATTCTCCACCATGATCTATTCCAATTGAAACAATGGACGTACCCTTCTCATTTTGGACATTTTTGGAAAAATAGTGAATAACTCAAAGGTTTCATTCTTTGAAGCTAGAAAAATGGTCCATGTAAATCTCGAGAATCATCTACAATAACTAGAGTGTAGAGATTTCCTCGTAGACTCTTTACTCTTGCGGGACCTATTAGATCCATGTGAAGTAGTTTAAGGGGTCTCTTAGTTGAAATCTCTTTCTTTGATTTAAAAGAAGACTTGGTTTGTTTTCCCATCTGACAGGCATCACAAACTAAGTCATTTTTTAAACTTAATTTTTGAATCCCTTGAACTAATTCATTCTTGATTAATCGGTCAAGCTGATTCATATTAACATGTGCTAAACGTTTATACCATAAACAGCTTTTATCAGCTTGACTAATTAAGCAGAAGCTAAAAAAAGCATTTTCTAAATCAATGGTGTAGCAGTTACCATCCCTTGGTGCTCGGTGTTGGATGTTCAACTTTTCTTTGTTGATAAGTAGATCCTTCTTGTTGATGATGAAGCATTCTTGTGAATTGAAGATCACCCAATTATCTTTATCAGCACTTTGACTTACACTTAGGAGGTTGTGACACAATTCTTCTACATGATAGACATCCTCCACATGTGCTCCATTTTGCATTACTAACTTCACCAACTCCATCAATTCTCCCGGATTGGTTGCCTCCAAAGCTTACTTTCCCTCCTTCTTTTGCTTTAAGGTTGACAAACTCATTTTTGTCCCCTGTCATATGTCTCGAGCATCCACTATCGATATACCATTGTCTTGATTTAGATGCTCTAAGACAAATCTACAAAAGGATCATTTAATTGATTTAAGTACCCAAGTCTTGTTGGGTCCTTTTGGGTTAGTACTTGGTGCCTTTGGAACATAAGTTCCTTTAGATACCCATTTATAAGTTCCAAGGTCTTTCTTCTTCCTAAAATAAAAAGAGGTAGTTCTATGCCCTTTTCTATTACAGTAACTACAAAATGCGAGTGGTTCAGATGTATGCACAGATTTTTGAAAATATTTCAAATAGCTCTTTTCACTATTATTTTTCTTTCCCTTATGAAAATCATTTTTAGGATTGTATCCTATTCCACTTCTATCATTTATAAATCTTTGATCTTTCAGAATCACTTGAAGCATTTCATTTCCTTTCGTAAACCTTTCAAGAGTTTTAGTTAACTTTTCATTTTCATTTTGCAAATTCTTGCATTTTAAACATTCTTCTTTTCAATCGGTTTTTCAAGCTCTTTCACTTTCTTCCTAAGGAAAGACAATTCTTTTGCAAATTTCAACAATTCAAGATGCATTTCATCATAATCTTCAAGTAATTCATCATAGGTAGGATTAATGAGAATTACCTCCTCTGTCTCTGAGTTTTCTTCCTCCTGGGCTATGAGATAAAGGTTGGCTTTTTCCTCAGCTTCGCTTTCTTCTTCTGAGGTGCTGTCACACCAAATATCATAGAGCTATGCCTTCTTGTTCTTAAAGAATCTTGGTTTCCTTTTCTCCTTCTCTTTATTCTGAGCAGCAAGCTGCGGATAATCAGCCCTGACGTGTCCTGGCTTATTGCATTCGTAGCAAACAATTCTGCTTGATCCTCCTTTAAGAGGACATCGGGTCTACTAATCTTTCTAGTACATTCTTCTAAACTTGTGAACTACCATTACAAGTTCTTCGTCTTCTACATCTTCTTCTTCATCTTCCTCTGTTTCAGGCTCTTTTTCTTTTTCTTTTATTGTTTTAAGTACAAGCTCTTTCTTAAATTTTTGCTTGCTCTCGTATTCAGCAAGACTGCCAAACAATGCTGCCAGCGAAGTCATTGATTCTCCTCGGGACTCTTAGATATCTGTTACTTTCGCCTCCCACTTGTTGGATAGCACATTGAGAATTTTTCTCACTTGGGAGCGTCGATTGTATGTTTTTCCGAGAGCGGTTAACTTGTTAATAAGGTGAGTATGCCGCATCTTGAATTCTGCAATCGTTTCTTCATCATTCATTTTGAGTAAATCATACACAATGGTAAGCATGTTCACTCTGCTTTCCTTTACAGCCTCAGTTCCTTCATAGGCTATCTCCACTGCTTCCCACATGTGTTTTGCGGAAGGCAGAGTACAGATCTTGAAGAAGTCATCTTCATTTAAAGCTGCTTGCATCATTAAGATAGCTTTTCTGTTCAACAGCATCTTCTTCTTGTCATCATCATCGAACTCTGCTTTCGGCTTTGGAGCCAGCGGATCTTTGTCCTTCTTCATTAGCACGATGTTTCCTGTTTCAAAGATGTCCCACAAATCAAAGTCAGTAGCCATAATAAAGTTCTAAAATTTTATCTTCCAAAATGAGAACTTCTGGCTGTTGAATGTCGGTGGTCTAGTAATCGATGCTCCATCGGCTATAATGTGTTAGCTAAATCCTGCCATGATCACTCTTGAGACAGTTACACCCTTTAAACAAGAGACCTGTTCTGATACCAAATGTTAGTGTAGGATTTGACTAAGAGGGGGTGAATTGGTCACTTTTAAAAATTAAAATGTAAATTATAGAAATTAAAACGAAGTCACCGAGAATGTAGAAGAAGAATGGACATGGTGATTTATCCTGGTTCAGTCCTCTTTGACCTACGTCCAGTCCTCAGAGCTCCTCTGAGATTTGCAATCCACTAATAACTACCAGTCTAGCTTCACGAGCCTTTACAACCAAGGAGTCACACTCCCCCTCACTATATTCAAGAAAACAGAGATGTTCACTCTCTATTTATCGACAAACTCACAGCCCAATAATCTCAAGACCCCGACCTTGAGTTTCTCAACGAATACAAGAATGAATCACAAGTTCAAACTCTTAAAAGAGTAGATGTGCTAATCACTGAAGCTCACAGAGTATTTTGAATATACAGAAGACAGTAAGCATATGAATAATAGCGTAGTTGGTCATCGTCGTCTTCCATCTTCAAAGCTTCTCTATTTATAGTTGAAGTTATTCAATATGCCCGTTAGAGAGAGCCAAATGTCCGCACTCAGATTGAATAGCCGTTGTCTCTGGTTGATGTGCATTAAATGCCGTAATAAATGCGTTCCCTTGATGACGGTGGAGTCTGAGAACATTTTGATTTCATCTCTTTTGTCGAAGATCTTCAGCTGTCATACCTTTTCCTGTTTCATAAGTTAGCATACATGCATTTATGGCGACAGGTAAGTTTTTAAAAACTTTGACATTAATAAGGAGAGATTTGGTAAAAAGTGAAGTTCAGTGTCAGATGCTACTGTCAGATAAAGGTAGGACTCGAGTTCAAGAATTCTCATAACTCAAGTTATATTTCATGAGTTCTGAGCAATATGAATGTTGTGTAATGAAACTTCAAGTTTTCTCAATTTAAGACTCGAGTTTAGAAAACTTTAATTTGGAAACTTGAGTTTATATTGGAAGTTTCAGGATGTAGTTTTGGAACTCTCATTTGGTAAACTCGAGTTCATAATGCAAGTTATGAAACTATTGTTGGAATTAGAATGTACAGGCAACGGAATTTAAAATTTTCTAATCCTAAATTTGGATCTGTCAAAGGCGTTTAGATCGAGGAGATGAAAGCGTACCTTTTGCGTTTCGAGATTGTCCCTTCCTTTGTGTCTGGATCTCTTCAGATTCCACAACCTTCTGTGCTCTTGCTTCTGATCACGAGGAGCCGACGTTCTTTCAATCGCCTCCCTCTACCAGTGTCCACGCGAACAGTCTCCAACAATAGCAAATTCATGAAAATGTGGCGAAAAATAACAGAAAATCCTGGAAAGTGGAAAATTACCATATGAACAGTACATTTTCACAAATTAATATGTACCAATTGAGAAAGTTTCTGTACAATTGAGTATTTTTCCCTCATAAAGGAATTTGTAAGCTTCAAATAGAAGTTGGAACCACTCAATTTCGATTTTTCTAGAAGTAGTTATGAATTTTCAAAGTTAGCCTGAAAAGCTGTGAATAGTAACTCACATAAAAATGAAAGTTTTCAATTTGATCCTTTTCAACTTTGTGAGTTATTTGAGGCCGTTAATTGGTTCCAAATCATTGTAATGGAAAGAGCATCGCGTGGAGACTGTTCTTGTGGATACCGGTAGAGGGAGACGATTGAAAGAATGTCGGTTCCTCGTGATCGGAAGCAAGAGCGCAAAAGGTTGTAGAATATGAAAAGATCCAAACGCAAGGGAAGGGACGATCTCGAAACGCAAAAGGTATGCCTTCGTCTCCTCGATCTAAATGCCTTTGACAGATCCGTATTTGGAATTAGAAAATTTTAAATTCTGCTACATGTACATCCTAATCCTAACAGAAAGTTCATCAAGAAAGATTCAAGTCTCAAGGGAATAAAGAGACAAGGTAGCAAAACCCTCTAACATTAAGTTAAGTGCTTTAAAAATGTGTTGTGAACTATGCATGACTTGTATTGAAAATTTATAGTGATTGAAAGTGTGAATATGTGCTTTGATGTGTTATGGCCATATTCATTTAATTGTTACATGTTATACTTTTACTAATTCACACTTATAGGGAAGTGGTCATACAATTTTATGAAGTGTGTTAGAAAGTTTTGCTATTGGGATTTTCCAAAATCTCATTATTCCGCCACTAACCATTTTAGGTCCAAGCTCAAGCAAAGGTAAAGACAAAGTGATGGAGGATTAAAAAAAGCATGATGTTGCATTTTAATTGCTAAGTTTTTTGTGAAGATGCTTTCTTGTACATATTATTATCTTATGTACAAGTGAATATGCTTAGGACAAGTTGTAAACCCTAAAACCTCTTCATGATAATATGTATATATGAGTATGAAGCATGTGAAATCATGGGAGGTGAGTGGTTAAGGTAAAAAGGGTTTACAAATTTTAAAGAAAATGGTTAAGTTTTGGGAAAGGGGTTCCAAAACCCTGAAATCTGCCCAATTTTTGAGTGATGATAAAAAATAGCAAATGAGGTCCAAATGACTTGTAACTTTCCAGTTAAATATCTCACATCCTAATATTTAAAATGAGTTAAAGTTTGCTAAATTTGGATGTGTAGATAAAGAGCTATGATTTTCCAAAGTTAATGGAAAAATCTGAAAAAAGAAGAAGTGACCATTTAAACAGTACTTTTTCATGGAATTAGCATGTATTTGGACTAATGGGTATTTTTCCCTATAGATCACTTAATAAGCTTCATTTAGATATTGGAACCACTAAAATTTGATTTTTCTAGAATTAGTTATGATTTTTCAAAGTTGGGCTAGAAATCTGGAAAATTGATCAAGTGAATAGTAACTCGTTTTGAAATTTTCAATTTCACTTCTTTGGTCAATTTAAGCTATCTAAGGCCCTTTAGTGGTTCAATAGTGGTCTAATATGAAGCTTATAGGGGAAATAGGATGTGTCACAATAACTCTCTCAAACAATCAAATCAAAAGCATCTCTAGCTGATCAATCCAGGCCTCAGCTTCTGTCAGTGATCCTCCCGAGAGACTTTGGGTGGAAATGATCTAAGTATTTCCACGCTATAAGCATATCAGTTGGTATACCCGTTGTAACATTTTAGCATCAGTTACAAGTTGCTGAGGCGTATCAATCATCTCTCTCCACATAAGGACAAAACCCTATCATAGAGGGAGAACAATAAGAATAAGCAATAAAACACAATAATAAAGGGAAGCAGGTATGTATAGATTTTATATTGTCATATTCTAAATATGATGCATCACAGAGCTAGAAAAACAAAACACATAGCTCTGAATACCAAGTTGAAAAGAACCAATAATTAACTATAATAATTTAACTAAAAAATTGATTAACAACAAAGTTATACGAAAATGATTTTCTCTAATAAAGCACCTCACATCCTAGACACAAATCGGTCCACAAACCATTGCATAAAATCCATTACACTTGGCACAATTAATGAACCAAATAAAACATTGGACACACATTTTTCCTTGCTAATCGTCCAAAATACAATGCATCATGATATATAATAATGGGCCCTGTATGATAATATAAAATTCAATACAATACCAATACTAAAAAGAGCCTTACAAGGCTTAATATTTATGCCTCTAACTACTCCTTTGGCCTCTACTAGAATTAGAGGTCTCGCCTAAAAATGTAATAACAACGGGATGAGACATGAAGTATCAGTAACCAAAATCAATTTCTAACATGTGTAGGATAGAAATACGAGTCAGATAAGTAGGTTTGTCAATATAATAATAATTCCATAACATAATATTTATCAGTAAAAATAATAGTTCTATAACATAATGTTTATGAAAAGAAATTAACCTCTTGTCCACCTACTCCGCCTTATAATTTCTGTATGTGGTATAAGTGCTCGTATACCTGGCCAAAGGCTAACTAGTCACTTCAAGAATACTGCCCCCTTTCCATACCACTTGCAACATGCTGCGGCAAGAAAGTGTCCACCAACACCAACTTAGCTTAAATCTGTGCCAAGGATCAGTAAAAGTTGAGGGGCACATAATTCATCACTTTTCATTCATCCCAAAAGTAACCCCACAATATAATTTATACACACACACACACATAAATATATACACACCCATCATCAATACAATTCTGTTACAATCCATCATCACAAATGTCACAGCATCATATGTATAACAAAACACTCACATACAGTTAAAAAATAAATTGCTTCACTGAATAAATTTCATATAAAAATATGTAGAATCTTCTAAATCACAATTAACTTTTTTTAAAGAAAGTAAGGCTTAAAAAACACCTTATAGTCTGCAACAAGCATATAAAAGAAATTAATTTTGATTACCTCAATCCAATCTAAATCCAACTAGCCTTGAGAATAAAGAAACGAAATAAAATCCGGTCATCAATTAATTTACACATTAATGCAAATACGAATTTAATACAAATATTAAATAAATAATTACCCATACATTTCAACTCACACTCTAATCCCAATTATATATTTTATAATTAATTTAAATATTTTTCTTAACTTCTTTAACTCATCTAAACCTCAAGTTAACATTAATTTTAATTTTTATTACATAATTAATAACTTATTTTCAATCAATTATGTAGGTAAAATATACCCAATATAAAATTATTTGAAATATTTTTATAGTGAAAATTAATTTTAAAACCTTATAATGGCAAAATAACAAATCTAAACTGATTAAAATATAAATTATATTTTCAATATACAAAATAAATTGTTTAAATAATTTTCATATCTTAAAATACCCAATCAAAAATAATTTATAAAATTACATAACACAAATAATAAATCTAGATCGATGAAATCTTTCCATAAATCATCATCTACATTTCCTAATTATCTTTATTTAGTTAAAATATCCTATATCTAAAAATATATCTTTTTTTACACAAATAAATTCCTAAAATATTCAAGATATCAAATAAATATAATCTTATAGAACTTAGTTATAAAAATATATCTACAATTTTATGATCTTCTGCAAATAAAACTCAAATTAGTCAAAAATATTAATCCCAAAATATTCTCTAACAAACATAATATTACTACCAATAGAAAGAGAAAAATATTTAGAACAGCTTTCATAAAAGAAGTTTAATGAAAATAAGACACTTACCAAAATGATTTTAAAAGTAGAACCTTAGACTGAAAATCACCCTCATGAGCTCTCTCACTCTCTCCCCCCTTTCCCTCTCTTCTTTCTCTCTTCGACTTTCTTTCTCTTCTCTCACGCTGCTCCTCTCTCTTCTTATAAACAAATGGGGGTGGGATATTTATAATACCCTTACCCTCTTGCACGTCTGACATTTTTTGTAACACTTACTTACACTCCACACAAACTAAAACTTCCAACATCCATGTTGCCGTGCACACCATGCTTCTTCTTGTTTTTTTATTTTCTTTACTTACAATTAATCTCTCCCTATCCACTCCCAATTCTCCAATGCGAAAAGTAAGCTGCCACCTCTCTTTCTCTGTTTTTTTAACAAATATATAATTACATATATATATTTGTCTATTTATTCATAAAGAAAAATATATTTTACTTTACTTTATTTTATTTTTAGCTAACACTTACAGGATAAATCCATTTATCTTAATTAATTCTCTCTTAACCATAATTAAATCCTAATATAAAATTGGGATGTTACATATTTGTTTACATTTTATGCTTTCTTGTTTCCCAAACTATTTTACAAAACTGTTTTTTAAAACAGGTTTAAAAAGAACATTGTTTGGATATTTTTTCTAAAAAAATATTACATCTAAAAATAAATATACTAAGATCGAACGATAAAATTTTGATTAGAACTCAAGTCCTTAAAGTATTTACAATTTTCAAAATAAAAATTAAGAAATACAAAAAAAATAAAAATTGTTTTTGAATTTTAGTTTTTGAAAACAAGTTTTTTAAAACAACTAATTAAAAGCAAAATACCAAAAAAAATTTTTTTACCAATTAGCTTCGGTTTTTAAAATGGAAACAAATAGTCCCTATAGTTTTTCTAAAGAAACTGTTTTTGAAAAGGGAAATAAATGGACCCTATATTTTTATTGTTGAATATTGGTTTCCACACTCAAAATTAAACTTGGCAATAAAAATCAATTTCTTTATCCTATATCATGTATTTAAATTACCTTTTTTTGTTAAAGTAAATCCACTGCAGGTATCTATAACTTGAATAAGTTTTGTTGTTTTTTTGTTCATATGTATTGGTTTATGAGTTGATCCACCCTTGATGTGTATTAGGCCAAAGCCCAATAGAATTGGTGTCAGCATATAAATAATAAAAAAATTTGGATGAATATTTTTGATATTTTCAAATTATTGCAAGTTGTATTGCTTAAGCAATACAATATGACTACTCGTGAGAAAGGGTATGTTGGCTGAGGAAAGGGTGTGTGAAGTACCATAAATAGTCATGAGAAGTTAATCAAGGAATGTAATCAGAGTCCATATCGGTACTTTGATTGTGTAAATACTTTAGTGAGTCACTCGTTATGTCTGAAATTCTTCAATTTACTTTTAACAAAATTTTGGTTTTGATCCATACATGTAAACTCTATCAGTTTTAGTTAGCAAACCATGTCAGTCTACTTAGTGGTGTTAACACCACATCAATAAAGTTAACACCACTAAATTTAAATATAAATCCTTATAACACTACTAGAAAATTACATATTAGCGAAGAAAATTAGCGACGACTTTGATATTCCTCTCTAAATTGCCCAATTACCGAGAAATTTAGTGAGTAATATTAAATTCCTCTCTAATATCCAAATTAGCGAGGAAAAATAGTGAAGACTCAGATATTCCTCTCTAAAATACCCAATTAGCAAGGAATTTAGCGAGGAATATTATATTCCTCTCTAAATTTCCAAATTAGCGAGGAAAATTAGTGACGCCTTGGATATTCCTGTCTAAAATGCCCAATTAGCGAGGAATATTATATTTCTCTCTAATTTTCCAAATTAGCGAGAAAAATTAGTGACGACTTAAATATTCTTCTCTAAGTTACCTAATTAATTAGCAATAAATATTATATTCCTCTCTAATTTGAGTTATTCATATTCATTTTTAACATGAAATTTTGAAGGGATAAAGAAGTTAGTATTTTTTCTAATTTCCCTCCGTTTAAATTTTGGAGGGTTGGAACAAAATTTAATTTTTTCCCTCAAATTTTTTTAATTTCCCTCCACACCCTCAAACCCTAATTTCCTACTTCAACAGGCATGCTCTTTACTCTCCTCTTCATTCCCATCAGTTCCCTCCACTGTTCTTCTCGTCTTGCCTCCCATTCTCAAAGTGCCGAGAAAACTTGAGCCTTTAACTCCATCATCTAGCTCCATTTGTTCCTGTTCCTCCAACCAGTCGTGAGCTCGTCTGCCGTGAGCTCAACCTTCCATGTTGTCACCTTTCCGTTCGTGTCCTGTTCGTCCATCGCCCAGAACTAGCCGGCACCGTCACAAACCAGAACCTACTCCAGTAACTCCAACCCGAGCTCAGACCCGTCGATGTCCATCTGCCCCTAGGCGCGAGATTAGTCCCTGTTTCAGTTATCATTTCAAGCTTCATTGTCTGTCCCTGTTGCATGTCACCCAACAAGCTCCGTCGACCCAGCTCCAGATAGCTCCGACATCCTTTGGCGTGCCCAGATCCAGCTCAGTTCCGTCGTCCCTGTTTGCTTGCCCAGCTCCGTCGCAATTTTCTTCTAATCTAAGGTAAATTTCTCTCTTTTCCATTTTTCTTGTGGATTTTGATTTGTTTAGAGTTTTTAACTTAGACAAACATGTGCAGAGGAAAGTTACATTGAAAGAGTTTTTAGAGCAATTCAAAGTCATATTAAGAGGGAAATGTGAAGAGGAAGAAAAAACAGATTTTGAAGCTTTTCATAAACAGCCAGCATTTAAATCTCCCTCACATTTTAAAAACAAATGGCACCATTGTACACACGAACAATACTTAAGAAATTCACGAGTGAGGTCTTAGGAGTTGTTGTTTGCCATCCAAAATTGGAAAGTGAAAATGGACCTACAAAGGTGTTTAGGGTTCAGGATTTTGAAGATAACCAACAATTTATTGTCTCGTGGAACAATATAACTTCCAATACATCTTGTTCATGCCATTTGTTTGAGTTCTAAGGTTTTCTTTTTAGGCATGTAATGACTGTTCTACAAATTTTTGGTGTACACAATATCCCATCTCAGTATATTCTAAAATGATGGAGAAAAGAAGCAAAGAATAGACAAATAGCTAGAGAGTTGTCAGATGTGGTGGACTCTAAGAGCAGACGTTATGCTAATCTGTATCAACTTGCCCTTAAATTGGGTGATGAAGGGTCTTTATCACAAGGAAGTTACACTGATGTTGTAAATGCATTGGAAGAAGCTTTGAGAAAGTGTGAGAACATGAGTAACTCAACTGAGATTGTCATGGAACCAAGCTTACCAATCCTTGGTTCTAATCATGTGAATTTGACCAACTCTACTTGTAATATGAACAGGAAAGACAATACTTTGAAGAAAAGACAGGTTAGTCAGAGCTCAGTCGGTCATGGTACTTCTATTTTATTTTTGTTTCATTAACTTGAATAATTTATATGTATTATTTTGAACTTTTATATGTATTATTTTTTTAACTTTAAGACTTTTATTAGAAATTAGGACTTGTTTGTGGTTAAAGACAATGCATACTTGATATTACTATTTAAAATTTAATTTTTGGGTTAATTGTGTCATTAGCGATGGAATATAACCCATTTATCGATGGAATTGTCAAATTTAGTGACGACTATGTCTGGCACACAATTAATATTTAGCAACGGAATTAGTGACAGACATTTCCGTCGCTAATTAGCGACGGCATTAGCTACGGACATTTCCGTCACTAATTAGCAAGGGATACTGTCCGTCACTAATTCCGTTGCTAAAATATCCATCGCTAATTCCATCGTTAAATTTAGCGACCGTCGTCTTAGTGACGGATTTAGCGGCGGACTTTTTATATCGCTAATTCTGATTTTTCAGTCGTTAAATCTGATTTTTCTGGTAGTGTAAAACTATAGGAAAAAATGTTTTAAATGAAAAAAAAGTCAGGTATACTTGTGAAGTTACAACAATTCCTCTTACCATTGTAGAGATCATCTCATTTATACAGGTATTACATTAAATGTCAAAAGAGAATTGAAGTCTTAACTGAATGTATTGAGGCAACTAGTTAGTTAATGAAGGAATACGATACCATCATCCCTTTATAAATATCACAGCAGAGCTAGATCATTGTTAAGGGAATGACAAATCTTGTCTGACCACAGTTGTAGTGATAGGAGAAATCTAACATATCACTAAGCTAACATGACTCATAACATTATATCCATTTGGAAAAACGGTGGTGAAGTATTTTTACCATTTACGAAGAAGTTTGCCAAGGAAATTATTTTGATTTACGAAAAAATAAGTGTTGAACACACGTTTAAGGTTTCCAAACGTGTTTCCAAACAGCGTATTAAAGGTTATTTTTGCTTTTTGATCACCCCAACCTTCTTTTGAGGAAGTGGTTGTTGACGAAGGAACAAAGAATTGTTGAAACTTACGTTCCGTTTGGTATGATGGAAATAGGAGGATGAAGTTAGAATTGGAATTGAAATTCAATTCTATGATGTACCCATGTTTGGTATGATGAATTACAATTCCATATGGAATTTAATTTTACAAAAATTCATGAAAATCAATTTCATATCTAAGCCCATGTAATTCATTTGGGTTCCATGGAGCCTAAATTTTTTGGACTAAAATATCTTCCTTTATGTAAAATAGTCTTTTTTTGTTACATTTCCCAAAAAAATAACATTTATAAAAAAAACATAGATTCCATTTTTATTTCCATGATATACTAAACGTAATTTTAAAATCCATTTTCATCTCCATCTCTTCCTCGTCAAAATCAATTGTATACGGGATAGGTGTTTGCTCTTTTGAGTGAACAGATTTCAGTATTTACTCAAAAAGAAGGGCAATGGTGATTCACTCGTATTTTTCTGAAGCAATTTCGCTAAAAACCAAGATTATTTTTTCTAAAATAGAAATACAAATTTATGCGTTTGACAGATATTTAGGCCAGTGACAATGTGACACATAGGGGTCTATTTTAAGATAACTGACGACTTTCTGGTACTTCTCACAAGACACAGAACAATGACTTAGATTACTCACAAAAGGAAAAGAGGGCTCATGACAGCTGTGCTTACGTGCCAATCAGCGATTCCCGAGACTCAACCTTCACATATGGGAACGTGCTAAGCAATGCGCTGAAGTGAGAGTGAGCAAGAGTTTTCTTACTGAAAAAACCTCAGCAAAGAACATCATGGGAAAAAGAATGTTGTATGGAACTAGAAAGAACACCAACCCGATCACCTCCAATCCCATTTTCTTTTCTTGTGGTGATTGCAAAACTAAGGGGCCGTTTGGTTCAAAGAATAAGAGGGAAGGGAATGGAAAATTTTTGTTTGGTTCGCACTGGAATGGAAAATAGGTTGATGAAAAAAATTTTGTTTGGTTAGGAAAGAGAGTAGGAAAATTATATCAAATGACTATAATGCCCCTAATGGCAAATGTTAAATGTTTTTTATAAATATATATTTATTTAAAAAAATCAACTTATTTATATTTATTATATAATGTTTATTAATTATATATATTTATTATTAATTATATATAATTAAATATGTATTTAAGATATATTTTATTAATTATATATATATATATTAATATATAGGTGAAGATGTGGATGAAGGCCTCATCTTCACCACATTCGAATGGAGGGTGAAGATGCGTCTTCTCCGTTGTCTTCTCCACTTTTCTGTCATCTTCTCCGGCCACGTTTGCTTGTTCCGTTTTCCAGTCACAATTTGCTTATTCCATTTTCCGGTGCCAATTTGCTTATTCTATTTTCAAATGTTGTGAGATGAATGAATTATCACGATTATCCATTCATCTTCACCCTCTGTTCGTCTTTTCTTTGTCGCCGGTGCAATGAGCTCAATCACCACATCTTTCGTCATCTTGCTTTGTCATCTGCGTCTTCCTCCGTCGTCTGCATTTTCTACCATCGTCTTCTGTCATCTTCATCGTCTTCTCCGTTGTCTTCTACGGTGACGTCTACAGTTTATCTTCTCCGTTACGATTTATTTATTCGTCTTCACCCTTGATTCCTCTTTTCTCCGTCGCTGAAGATGAGTTGAATTTTGAAGGGACTCATTCGAATGAGACATAAGGCTCATTCGAATGACATCATTCGAATGCGTATCGAAAATTTTAAACCTCTCATTCAAATGAGCCTTTTTCCCATTCGAATGACACCCTAAACCTCTCATTCGAATGAGACTTTTTCCCATTTGAATGATACCCTTCATCTTCACCATATCTTCAACACATTCGAATGCGTACTGAAATTTTTAAACTTCTTATTCAAATGAGACTTTTTCCCATTCGAACGACACCCTTTATCTTCACTTGAAATTTTCAAACCTCTCATTCGAATGAGACTTTTTCCCATTCGAATGACACCTTTCATTTTCACCATATCTTCAACACATTTGAATGCGTACTGAAATTTTTAAACCTCTCATTCGAATGAGACTTTTTCCCATTTGAATGACACCCTTCATCTTCACTTAAAATTTTTAAACCTCTCATTCGAATGAGACTTTTTCCTATTCGAATGACACCCTTCATCTTCACCATATCTTCAACACATTCGAATGCATATTGAAATTTTTAAACCTCTCATTCGAATGAGCCTTTTTCCCATTCGATTGACACCCTCTTCATAGTGAAAAATTTTCACCTCATCCTCAACCCATTCGAATGAGCTGAGGATGAGGTCATCTTCTCCGGCGCTGTTCTTCGTTCTTCCTTAATTTTTCGTTCTTCCTTCTTCCATTCGAAGGTGCTCAAAGCTTTACTATAATATAATTATATATGTATGCATCTCACAACAACCAAAATCTGTAGATGGAAAATCGTGATTACACTGTGTTCCTCTTTTCTCTCTGTCTCCGGCAGCTCCTGTTTCAAGTTTTTGCAATGGTGTGAAGATGAAGGCCACATCTTCACCCCATTCGAATGGTGTGAAGATGTGGTAATATATTTTCACCACATCTTCAGCCCATTCATCTTCCGCATCTTCGTCTGCATCTTCCATAACCAAGCCACCTGGAAGCCCATAAAAGTCAAAACCTAATTAATTCACCAAGGGAAGAGCGAAGGGAGGGGGTGGCCATTCATTCAGATTGCATTCTTTCATACACGATTCGGGGGGCCGCACACATCATCCATTCACCTCCAGATTTTGAGGCTGCCACCCATCCATTCATTTACTGGCAGACGCTCTCATGGATTGATACCTCCAGCCGCCACTTCATTTCCTTGGCCTTCAATCTTCTGTCTTCATCCAGCCGTGCACGCACATCCATTCACTCAAAAAAAACCGACACACACATCTCCAGGAGAGCGCCGCGCAAACACCATTCATTCACAAGGAGTCGCCACTGTTCATCATCCAATAATTCATCATTATCACCCATTCGCTGATCTGGTTCCCATGACTTTTAGAGGACCTGAGGCTTGGTATAGTCGTTCTCCTGTCATGAGCGCCTAATCACGCCACTCCTTGATGATTTGATGAAGCTTTTCTGAGTTCTTGAGCTAAAAGGGAAGTTTGGTTGTTCCTAATTTTAATATCCACTCTTTATATATTTTGATTATAGTTGCTAGGTGTCTAGGACTGTGATTCATATATATATTTGAGGATTATTACTGGTATGTGTAATCTGGATATTAATACTTGCGTTGGATTTGCACTTCACGGATTGTTAATTATCTTGTGGACCTATTTTTCACTATAGTTGATAATTCGTGTTCTTGAAACTCTCAATTTAGTTGAAAGTGAGAGGACCTTTGTGAATCTAATGTGATCTCGCCTCTTAAGACACCTCTAGTGAACTAAAGTAACCTAGGTATCTAGGTAAATTTTACTAGTGATGTTGATTAGGAGAAGGTTTCTTCACTAGTCCTTGGCTAGTTAGGTGTAATTGAACTTAATTAATTGGAATTAGGAAGATTGGCTAAGTCATTCATCAAGGAGATTCACTTCATCCATTATCCATCCCATTATAAAAATAAAAAAATAAAAATAGTAGCCACTTAGTCTAGTTAGATAAATAATATATGTTTCGCCTACTTTTTGGTTAATTTGTTATTTATTTTAGATTACTTAGAAATTCAAAATAGGCTCCACGTAGAGATCGACCTAGGTTAGTGCCATTCTATTGCATTTAACTTAGTTTCATTTGATAACCTCACGACAAGACTTTATCAAATTGGCGCCTTTTAAGATTTCTATATTTAAAATTAAAATGCAACAAGAAAAGGAACAAAAATTTTTTTTTTTTGCTTTTTTTTTTCGGTTTTTGCTATTTTTTATTATCAAGTCCCTAAATCTAAAAGGAAAAAGAGAGTGAAAGATCAATAATAATAAAAAGAATAAGGCGATTGATATGGGTAGGGCAAGAGTGGAGCTCAAGAGGATAGAGAACAAGATAAACAGGCAAGTCACATTCGCTAAGAGAAGAAATGGCCTTCCCAAGAAAGCCTATGAGCTTTCTGTAGCAGAAGTTGCCCTCATCGTCTTCTCCAATCGTGGCAAGCTTTACGAGTTCTGTAGCACCTCTAGGTACGTACCTCGCTCAACTCTTTGTTCTATTTTTATTTCTCTGTTTTTCCCTTTTAATTTTATATTGTTTTGTTTATCTATCAGATCTATCGCCTTCTTTTTCTTTCTTCTAGTGTTTCCTTTGTTTTATGGCTTTCCTTCTTCTGATCATCTGATGCATTTGCTTCAGTCAGCTTCACATGCTTAAGTGAACTCATTTGATTTACTGAATTTTATATTTGATTTCATCTCATGTTATTTCTTTTCGTTTCTATTGTGTGTATAGGAGATCTGGTACTATTTATAGTTCATGATCTGGTGAATACGTCATCTGTTGCATTTGACTTGATTTGATTATTTGTTCGTACATTGTAGCTGGACGATTGGAAAGATTACTGTCTGGTTTTCTCCCTCATTATCATTTAATTCCCCTCTCCTGGGTTTTGTTTCTAATTTTATTATCATTTTTGTATAAGTGGGCTGTAGACTCTGCATTTAATAAATCTACATACACACAATTTATAATTAATAGAGAAGAGAACTAGAGTGCATCGTGGTCCGTGCATATGCCTATAATTATTTAAAAGCTTTGTGGAATGTACTTGTAAAAATTAAAATAATGGGGAAAAACAATGATAATGATTATTATAAGTATGGATAAAATAAAAATATTGTAAAAATACAAACTAAATGAAAATATTTATAGAATGATAAAATTTTATTTTTGTGGTACTTGCTTCTGGCATTTCTTCACTGAAAAAAATACAATTCACAAAGGCGAGATTAATATAAATATATATAACATAATACGGTACATTGGTATATTATTCTTTTGAGTCATAATATTTTTGAGAAACAATTTAATTTATTTCGCCCAACTCGTTCCCATAAAGATGTGAAAGCAACTGAAAAAAATTGTCAGTTCATTAGCTTTTTGAACATGTTTTAGCTAGATTTAGATTTGATGTTCTGGCGTTGTTTTTATTATATTGTGCAACAAAAGCACTTAGATATCAACTGATATAAATTAATCTCGTTAATAGAGTAATCTGGTTTATTTACGGTTAGAGATTTAATGTGCAGAGTTTAGATCAATTTGAACTGTTTAAAACTATATTTTATTTTTATTTACTTTTAATTTGAAGAAAACAGAATATGAATGAAAGTAAGTTTTCAGAGCGAACTTTTATAAATAAATAATACAAAATTAATTAGATATTAGTTTAAGATATTGAATCCTACAATTTGCAACTTGCTTCAATTCACATAGTCTGATTTTTTTATTTGATTTTTCACACAGTGACCAAACATACTCTTAGTTTTCTCGTATGCGAGGTTAACAGGGCACAACTGTGGCACATTGATTAGGAAAATTGTAAAAAAAATATTGCTCTGATTGATATTACTTGGATACCTTTGGTTGATTGTAATTCTGTTAACTAATTTTGTATATAGTACTCTTTAACTTCAATCCTAAATATAAGAGTTTTAGAAGAGATTTTCTTTGATTATAAATGTAAGATTTTTCAATTCACTGCACTTAAATTATTAATTTTTTCCCAAGGTCTATGAAGAGAGTTTTTATTAAAGAATAGTTCCAATGCATATAATCAAGAGAGCATTTCAGGAAAACCAACTCACATTTGTTACAACTCACATCCTTTTTTTTTTCACTCCGTTCACTTGAGTTCTGCTCCTACTACATCCGGATTTGACCTGCGTTGTGCATTTGGTTGTGATAGGTAGGTCCCTAAAATGAATTTCTGCATATGTTGGGGCTCGAATTTGAGATCTTGTTCAAGCGAAACCAATCTCCTTACCACTTGGACCAACTCCCATTGGTGACAGTTATGTTCTTTTGATTCTTATCTTCAACACTTTCACTTAAATATAACAAGACTTGGCTCACTTTGTTGTTTGTCTTAATGAACTGCTGCTGCTTCTTTTTGGTATCAAATGTGAGGTGATTTGTAGGAAAATATCTTTTTAAGTGTTTTTAAAGGTTTCCCAAACAAAAATTCATTTCTTTTTGTGGTTTGATAACGTACATATTTTTGGTATATACCCTTTATTGAATCAATTATCCCAAGCATATACACCCTTTAATTTTTCTTTGAAAAGGTACAATTTTTGGTCAAGTTTTAGTTTGGTTAGTTAATTTTTATTAAGTATTTTTCAGTCTTGTAATCCTAATACTATTAGTAGAAACAAAGTGATGTTTTTTATGCTAATCATTATTATTTGTTTAAATAATTTTTATGTCAATCATTAATATTTAAAATGTTAGCCTCAATTTTTTTTTGTTAATGAAGCTAACAATATTAGGGTTAGAGGATTGAAAAGTAACTTAATGGAAAGTTGAAGGATAAAAGATGTTTTTAATAAAAAAATCATTTTCATAAGAAAATAATTTGGATATAAGTAGCTTAGGTAAATTAGTTAATTGTAACCAATGTAAACTAATCTTCCTAAAACATTTCTGTTTAATGAATTTCTTGTAATTATTTGAATTTGATTGCTACTATTGTTAAGGGAGTAGCAATATGAATAGTTTATGGAGAAAGAATGATAAATACGAGGAACAAAAAGGATTAAGAAAAACTTAAATTTAAAACTAAAACAGCCCCAAACTAGCTTGTATCTTTAGAATGACAGGGATAATAAATTATTACTTCCACTTAAATCTTAGTACAGTGAAAGTTGTGTGGAAACTTGTGTAAGAAAGTGGTACAGCTTCAGGCTTCAAAGTTTCTCCATTTCCCTGACCTTGTGTATTGTCTCAACAACAAAATATATATCCCAAAAAGATATTACTTCCAATTTTTAATATTAGAGTCAAATGATTTTTTAGAAAATATTAAGGAAACTACTTAACTAATATATTTATTATTTTCTCAAATCTAATTTAACTAGGATCGGATATAATACATAATTTAATTTGATGTGAATTTTAATACTTACACAACACCAAGATGCCAGTCATTTCAAAATGGATAACATTTGAGAATATCCTCCATCTTAGGCGTACTCATCTGTTGTAGTTGATTGTGAGTTTAGATCAAATATTGATATTTACAATTGAAATAAAAATATGTCCTGAACAGGAAAAAAAAGAAAACAAAATCCATATTACTAAGGGCTTAAAAGAAACCGATCTCCCTTTTATAGATACATTCCCTAAGTCTAGTGGGGGGAAGAACAAGCTCAGCATATTTGGAGTTCTTTCCTTTAAAAAAAACAGAGATGTGTTGTGTGTGTGTGTGTGTAGCTCTTGTTGTGGTTTAAGCTTGTGGCCCGAGAAGACAGCAGTGTCCAAATTAATGATTGAAGCCCAAGTAAAATTGGACAATTGATAATGGCCACATCAGTGGACCTGGTAGAGGATGGGTTAAGGTAAACGTGGATGGAGCTGTGGCCCGTATGTCCATGAGGGAGGGGATGCGGAGGGATTATTAGGAATCACATGGGTTCCTGGATTATGGGGTTTGCAAAATCTCTAGGTCAGAGCGACATTCACAAAGCTGAGGAATGGGTGATTCACAGAGGCCTTTTGCTAGCTTCCGATTGTGGTTTCAAGAAAGTCATAATCGAATCTAATGCCAAGTTACTGGTTGACATACTCAATTCTGATTATGACGCTTCTAATGCTGGGTTGTTATACTCAGAAATCAGAGATCTTATGTCAAAGAATTGGAACGTTTTAATTCACTATGTTCCGAGGGAGCAGAACCGTTTAGCAGATGCTCTTGTAAAGGAGGTCATCTCCTCCCATGCTATTTACCATTCGTTCCCGCACCACTTTCAAGTGTTGTGCTCTAAGGATCATTTGGGGCTTATCCCCCAAGTTATGTAATTTTTTGTTTTTGAGCCTTTATGCTCTCTTTTGTATAAAAAAAAAAGATTACGTTTCAAAAATCTCTCTCTTTTTTCAACAGTGCTAACTTGGTACAGAATAGCATAGGTAAGTGAATTAAGTTATATTTAAAAAAGACTTCAATTGGGGAAAAAATTTGAATGATAACCATTCATATTCCATAAGTAAATGATGGTTTATCTAAATCTTCTTTACTGGATTATTGCCATCACACTTATGGACCTCAATTACTATGAGTGCACGGAATCAAATTCGCTCAGTTTTATCGTTGTTTTAACTTTTGGGTTATATAAGCCTCTCTTGTAATGGTAAAAAAAAAATCATGGAATTTAGTATCACACAGTTACAATAAAGCACAAACCTACCAGCTATGAAATGCCAAGCATGCAAACCAATGTTAATTATGGTCAATTTTTCAGTTTTTCCTGTTTCAACACATTTTGTTTATTTCTTGTCTATATTATTTTCGTAATTATTACCCACTACTAAGTAATTCACAATCACCAATAATATTATTTGATGTGTCTTCTTTTGTGTGTGGGTGAAATGTATCAGCATGCTCAAAACACTTGAAAGGTACCAAAAGTGCAGTTATGGTTCTGTGGAAGTGAGCAAACCAGCAAAGGAACTTGAGGTCTCTTGCTTACATTTCTTGCTTCTTACTCTGTCTCTTTTAATATTCTATGATTTCCAGTCATATTTTAGTGAGCTCACTGATCAAATTCTTATTTTAGTTTATCATATCATGTCAAGCTTTTTTTAGTTATTAAACTTTGATCTTGTCGCTAATTAACAGACCAGTTACCGCGAGTACTTGAAGCTGAAAGGAAGATTGGAATCTCTCCAGAGGACCCAAAGGTTATAATCATATCATAAAATAGGCTCTTCATCATTAAGATATGTACACAAACTGCTTGGATTCATCTTTTCCATTTTCCATTGGATTTTTAATACTCACTCAGATCCTAAATATACGAGCTAAATACTCCCTCCAGTAGAAAGTCCATTTTGTGAGGGTAGAGATTGATCCATTATTGGTCTTACATATCAACCTGCTTCAAAATAGATGTGTCTTTTCAACAACATACTCACTCTGTTTCAAAATACCTATATTACTTTAAGAGTATGACTTTAATTGTTTGAAAATTAATTGTCACTTTAAATTTCTTTTTTTTTTTTAAAAAAGCAATGATCATATTAACAATTTTAAACCCTTCAATAAATAAGGGGTAGTGTTTATCCACGATGAAGAAATATTTATATAAGAGTACTTCAGTAAAATACCATTACATTTTGTCAAAAATTTTGAATGTTTATTAACTTTTTGGTGTCTCAACCTAGTGAGATCCTCCTGCACTGGGCCGTCTTGCAAATTTTTAATTAATTAACATTTTCGGTGTGATTATAGAAACCTTTTAGGAGAAGACTTGGGCCCATTGAACTCAAAGGAACTGGAGCAGCTTGAGCGCCAACTTGATTCATCTCTAAAGCAAGTCAGGTCCATCAAGGTAATGAATTTATATACCCTCAAGTAAAATGTAGATTTGCCTTGTGAATGCAGCAGCCACCGTTGGGAGACCTTCCCACCTTTTCAGGGTGCGCGACGCGGGTCGAGTCCGATTAGTCGGGAAAAGCTCCGGAGACCGGGCGGGTAACAAAAAAAAATGTAGATTTGCCTAAAATTTCTCATTAGTTTGTAACATATATATATATATATATTTTTTTTGAATTGATCTTGTTTGTGTGATATTGCTCACATATAGTGCCTATCAGGGAAGGTACAGCATGCATGTGTTCTCAAAATAAAAGGAAGTTTTGTGAACGTTTATATCTTTTTTTTAGATACTAGAAAATATACACATGATTAATGAAATCAATATTTATTCTGTTTATATCCTTCAATTTTCCAATATATAAGCTTAAAATGGTTCCTGTCAAATATCTGGAATATTACATTTGCAGACCCAATTCATGCTGGACCAGCTGAGCGATCTTCAAAATAAGGTAAATTGTTTGGCATGATCCTTGAGATAGGACTATAAATATATATATATATATATATAGACACACATATATATTTTAATAGGGGAACGGTATTTTCTGTGACTAATACTTGGAAACTGGTGATTCTGATACATACAGGAGCAGGTTCTGGTTGAAGCAAACAGAGCTTTGACTATGAAGGTAACTTCTTAACAAGTTCATTGCATGACAAGCAACTCTGGTTCTGGTTTTGTTAATTTTTTAACTAAGACAATTAATTCCTCTGTAACATTATCCAAAGTCCTAAGCCACATGCATCTCTCAATGGCAAAAAAGACAAATAATAATTTATATCATTTCTGTTTAGTAGTGCATTTCAAAATGTATCTACTTTGTATAACTTTATTTCTCACGTAGTACGAATGCAGAAACCTATTACAATTAACTATCTGTGCGTCTCTGGAACCCAACAGACATTTGTGGGCTGCTTCTAGTACTTTACATGCATTTTTTTGCTATTTTCCGGTACCCTTTTGTTGAAGGTATTAGAATTCATAATTCATGTATATTCCCTCCCATCGTACATGTATGGCCTATAATTGAAAGGTTTTCTTTATTGTTAAACATAAGATCTCAGTCCACTTTATTTGACAAATTTATGAATCTTTTCACAAACAATCCTATTGGTTTAAATATTAAATGTGATATTCATCTTTTTGAAGCAAATGGTTAAAGAGTGTATTTTAGTGAAACCCAAACACAATTTATTTTAAAAAAACTAATTTAACTAATTTCAGTAATCTTTTATAAATTGATAACCTATACATTCAGGATCGGAGAGAAAGTCACACCTAAGGGCCTAGCCTATACTTCTCCTCCATCCTTCTTGTATCAGTTTCATTTCTCAGAATCGAAAACACCCTGTTTTATAATTATTTTGAGCATGTCTCTGTGTAACTTGGTATGCTAGATATACCAAGCTACTCTCATTATATATAATTGTTGATTACATTATTAATGTTCTTATATGAGCAGCTCGAAGAAATCACTTCAAGAAACAACTTTAGGGAATCTTGTGAGAGTGGTGAGCAAAGCATGGCATATGGTTCCCACAATGCTAATTCTCAGGGTTTCTTCCAGCCTCTTGACTGCAATCCCACATTACAGATTGGGTATACATATCATTTCAATTTCTTCCCTATTCTTCTCACTAATATTTCATAAACAGAATCATAAACTCTATGAGTGGATTCTCCATGTAGGCTAACATAAAACATGATATTATTTTATTAAAACCATGATTTAATAACAGTTAACTACAAGGTTTTCGAGCCTTAAACTATGGGATCCTTATT
>JANTPZ010115029.1:0-29357 GCA_025593235.1 Vachellia pachyceras
TAAATTTTTGGAGGGCTTCTTGTACCTTAAATAATTATTTTTCTCTTTTTTGCCCTTTAAAATTATATAAATAAAAATCTAATTTGAATTTGGAAAATTCGTGTTTCGTCATTGTGATCCGTAAGTAGAGATCTATCTATTGGGCATCTGTAAATTTTCTGATATTTTGGTTAACTGGTTGACTGTTGACTTTGACTTTTCCTTTGTCAAATGACCAAAATGCCCTTCAACTTTCTCATAATTACCATTTTGCCCTTACTTTCTCTACTTTTTCCAAAATTACTATTTTGCCCTTACCTTTGATACTGAAAGATCTTTATGCCCTTGGTCTTTTATTAAATGGCATATGGGTCCCTTCCTATAAGGTTTCCCATCCTCATTTTGCTTCTAGGGCAAATATACTTAATTTTAGAATTCACACGGAACTTCGTGCCTGAACTTTCGGCCCTTAATCTTTCTTTCTTTTTGAGCCATCTACTTCTCGTCTCTAATTCATCATCTTAATCCTCATAATAGCCTTTATTTCACTTAGCATGAAAATTATGGATATTACACCGGACAATTTGTTTCTCGATAAAGACAAGAATTGCATGTTTTGAAGCTTCCCAAGAGTACTCGGCATGGACTCAGCTAAATTATTATTGTCCATAGACAATAAACTCAAGTTAATGAGGTTTCCCAATGCTTCAGGAATTTGGCCATACATTTGATTATCGTCAAGATAGATTGTTGTGAGTTGAGTGGACAAATTACCCATCATGTTTGGTAACTGACCTCCAAAATTAATGGAAGTCAAATCTAGTACCTTTAAATCACTACAATTCATCAATGATTTTAAGAACTCCCAGTCTTTAGTGGAGTTGCTTCCCAGATCATTAAGTGCCAAGACCAAAACTGAAAGCTTTTGCAACCTTCCCAAATTTGGGATTGGTCCAGTGAAATAATTATCTTCAATTGAAATTCGGGAAAGCATAGACGCATTTGTTAAGGAAATTGGAATAGGGCCTGAAAATCGATTTGCTCCAAGTTCTAGGATTTGTAGATTAGGGAGATTGGAGAACATATTGGCAGGGAGAGAGCTATTGAATTGATTTAATACCAATACAAAGAAATTGAGAGATGACAAATTGTAAATAGCAGAAGGAATTGCACCTGAAAGCTTGTTGCCACGTAGTCCAAATACTGTCAAATTTTTCAACTGACCTATTTCTTCTGGTATAGTCCCCTCCAGGTTATTATCACTTAAAGATATAAACTGAGAGAAGTAAGATTCCACAAGGATGTTGGCATTTCTCCTGTGAAATTGTTGCGAAGTAGATACAAACCTCGAAGCTTATGGAGAGAGCCAATCTCCATTGGTATTTTGCCAATGAGATGATTCCCTTCAAATGCTAAGCTCATGAGGTTAGGGCAACTTGTGACATTTATAGGAAATTCTCCCGTTAATGTATTATTTTGGACACGAAGGTCCTCTAGTCGAAACAAAAGACCCAATGCTTGTGGAATTTCTCCATGAAATTGATTGTTGTCTAGACTGATGAGTCTAAGGAAGGAAATATTACCAATGAAAGGAGATATAGTACCAGACAATTGATGTCCTTGCAAGACTAATTGTGTAACTCTGTGATGCTTGTGGCCGCAAGAGATTCCATGCCAATTGCAGAAGTGTGTGGATGAATTCCAAGAGCTCATGATCCCATAGGGATCGTTGGATATTGATTCCTTGAATTTGATTAAAGATAAAAGATCAGTTTCGTTTCCCAGAGATGATGAAGCAGATTTGCAAGCAGAATGAAATATGAGAGTAAAGAAAACAAGTGAGTGAAGGGAAATGGTTGAGAACCAGTTGTAGATCCTAGCTCGAGAGCTTTGTGTGGAGAAGCACACTTGTGCTCTGTTATTAGTCGGACTTAAGTAGAGGAGGTTAGTATGTCTTGTGGATGCCAATTACAACGTTATCCTCAGTATAATATTTTATATTTTGGATTGATTGACCGTGCATAGCTTGAGAGATGACTGTAATGTCTTTGAATTCTCACCTAAGAAATTTAAATAGCGAAAAAATTTCTCATTTTGTGGCTGAGAGATTCTTCCTTAAAAGGGATATATATGCTGGCAAAATAAGTTATTATTTTGTTGTTGTTCGTATCTCTAAATTTACATATGAACAATTGTAAATTTTTCTATCTCAAGCTTTTATACTATAACTTAAAAATTATAAATTTTCGTATGTACATTTGTTATTCTATTATTAGTAGTTGTTAAAATAAATATGTGCACTTGTAAATTAACCTATGAAAACATAAATGTTTTTCAATTAAAAACTTATAATATAAATTAAGCCTTGTGGATATTTTTATGGACACTTATTATTTTACTCTTACCGATCGTTAAAATATTGCATGCACTTTTTAGAGAAAGTCATCTTATAGATACTTGTCCTTAATTTTTAATTTGGTAGAGAATTTCTCTCTTTAATTAAGTCCTTTAACTTTGCTTTGTTAGTACCATTAACTTTTACCAAATTAAAAATTGAGGGAAAGTATAAGTACTTAAAATGAATTTTCCTATTTTTTACCTTAACTTGTTTCTATGTAAAGCAAGAGACTAAATTTATTTTGTCAGAATGCTATAAATAAGATTTGGTGGTGGTGGAGATGATGAATAATAATAATAATAATAATAGTTATACTTTGAATTATTTTTGCTAAATAACAATGTTCAAAACATTGGATCAGACATTGAACTGGGCAAAACAATGGTTCAAAAGTTGATATAATTTAGTAAATTATATTTCATTTTATAAAAATTAATAGGTAAAACTTGAAATATTATTTTATTTTACGCATATTTTAAATTTTTAGTATTCAATTAAATATAAATGTAAAAACAATTGAGATAAAATGAATTAATTTTATCTTATTTTCTCATGAGTAAATTTATTTAAATAGAAAATAAAAAATTAAATGTTAGTTTTATTAACATATTTGTTCTTAAAAGTAATTGATCACATTTTTTCACTCTGATTCCATTTTTTTGCGGTGTTTATAACTTTAAAGATATATCTTTTAAAGTGAATCAGTCAAATCGAGTTATAATCAATTTTGACCAAATTAACCGGGTTGACCCCGTTTTTCAAGTTCAGAACCCCAACCAGACGGATGGTCAAGTGGGTCTTTTGCATTATGCTGAATAATGACATGCAAGTGAGCAATTAAAAGTTTTGGTCAAGAAGCAATGGTTGAATATAAAGGGGAGCATATAACACGCAAAAGTGGGTCCCTCTCGTGGCCTTTTGAAAAATTCAAAGAATCCCGATGAATTATTTTATTGAACAATTGAGTCTCACCTAATGTTTTACTCCTACGGCTGAGAGAATATTTCATGTGGTTATATATATATATATATATGCAAGTTATGTGATTTAATTTTTATATGAATATACGATTTTATCCTTTAGTTATTATGTATTAACTTTATTCTTATGTGTTACAGTATATATTAAATAGGGATAAAGTTAAATTTTTTTAAATTTTAAAGCGGAGTTAATAATGTTTAAGATTTTTTTTAGACAGTGTGAAACTTGAAAGATGACTTGTATATAATAGAAGATAAATATATTGTATAGATTGAAAATTTCAATAATAATTATTACTATATTGGATGTTAATATAATAACAAATTCACTAATTTTAAAAGTTAACGAAAAATATTTAATTATAGTATGTGTTATATAATATCTCTTAAATGCTTCTATACCATCTTATTGTATATAAGTTTATAAATGAGAAAAAATTATATTAAATATTGTAAATATAAATACATTAAAATAATTTATTTAACTTTTTTAATTTTTTCAAATTCATTTACTAGATCTTATATTAAAGGCTGAACATAGGAATATCTAGACACATGACAAACATTACGTAACACATAACATCACATACACCAGCAAAAGCTACGTATCTGTTACTAACTCACGCAGAAAAGAAAGTGGGCTTCAGATAAGTTGACGGTGACATAGAGCTGATACGGCAGCGGTTCACTTAGAGCTAGCCACTGGTTCACCAGGAACGATATCTTCTTTGATATGTCGTCACTACCATGACTGATGATGGTGATTCCAATATGTATTCCGGCATGAACCCTCCCCGTTGGAGTCGACGACGATGGCGTAAACATTTAGGCAAAGGTTACTGCATCCGAGGACGTCGAGTTGCCCCCGCTCGAAGTAGTTTTGACCGCATGTTGTAATGATCCCAAGTGACTATCAGGGCCTTTTGGTAAAGCAAGAAGGATTCGGAGAGCGAGGAAGAAACAAAATGCTACAGTGTAAAATGACCACAAGTGTTTTATATGTTATTACGTTATCTCCTTTCTTTCAGTATTCGCCTCTGATATATCATTTCTGCTACAGCTTTCTGTCCTTTTGTATTCATGCTGCAGCTATATGACTTTATATAGGGCGACAATAATGCATGGCAATAAAATATAACTGAGTTTCAGACTTAGAGCCAATTCATTTTATTATGTCCTCAGCAAAATCTTGTGGGAACCCTTATAACGTGGTCCCTCTATGTTATAAGGAATTGTATGACCAAGAGAAGAGAGGAGAATTTTAGCTCCCTCCATGAAATTTGAGATATAGTGTTTAATAATAAGTTTATTTTTCGCTAATTGTTTAATTAATATAAGGAAAAAAAAAGCATAGACGTGTATGCAGGCCCCACACTGATAGTTAACGGACGTTTGCCCACTATTAACGGTAGGAATAACAACACTGCAATATTATTATTGCTGTTGTTGTTGTTGTTGAAGTTTGAAAGTAGCATAACATCACTCACTGATGTTAAGATAGGTACTCCTATTTACGCTCCAACAATGTTAAAAGATATACAAGGAGGAGTACTCCATTAGAGCTATATTAATTCAAAGTGTATAAAAATTAATTCGGTGATGGTGATGAGTACGGTCTCCCATAATAATTATTCTACACTAATGTCATGGACATGCAATGCTCATCACAACCATTCATCATTACGATACAATTTGAATCATCATCTCTCGTGTCTCAATAAAATCAATTTCATTTTAAAAGTTACAAGACAACGTGTATGCTGGTAAACTTCTAAAAAGAAGACCAAAATATTTTATGATAATACTATCTTTTGTTCCAAATATAAGACATCATTTGTATAGCAATTTGTGTTACGAACATGATATTACATTTAAAATTGGATGGAGTATGAAAGTTAATTAATTGTGTTCTAGTGTTTTAACATGATAATTACGGGTATTTATGAACTTTTGAAGTATTATCAATATGATTTAACTATATTTTAGTCAATAATTGAGAATTATAATGGTGATAATGATCTAAATTAGAGTATCGGTTCCATTTGTGTACAAAATACTCAGATCATTCTCACCATGGAGCAACCATGTCAACCATTGTACAAAATTATAATTTTGTTGATTAAATATGTTGAGCAGATAGGTCCATATGTACCCTAACCATGTCAACCGGATTCATTGCTCACCGCAGCGATGAGCAACCAAACCGTTTGTAAGAAATGGTTGTTTGTTTGGTTGACTTGGGAATTTGTATTTTACAACAGAAACACCGTCCTATTTTATTTTCAATTTTTTTCAACTCTTTAATTCCCTTGATAAAAATAAAACTAATAATGAAAATTAAAGGAACAGGTAGTCGAATATGAGGCTCCAAGTCCAAGGTATAAAACTATAATAAACATATATATTACGTAAAGTCGTAAACACACAACACAAGTGAGTACATCAACATACAGAAGCGACATGCACATTAAATGAGAAACCTGACTAACCTCAGGGCCTTTATTTATATTAGAGATAAGCAGCGAGGGAGATAGTAATTATCGATACTGAAATGAGACACCTGACTGACTAACACATGCAAGATATATATGTTAGGATGAGAAGAAAATCAGAGAGAAAGTAATACTAAAAGAAAAAAACTCCCAATACTAATTTTGAAAGTTTTTCCTAGTATTCTCTCCTCTTAATTTATCCCCCATCCAAACACATAGCTTATTTGGTGACACACGACACAGAAACAAATTAAGAAGCCACACAAACACACGCAAAGACACACATGTTACCAGCTCACAGACAAGAGAAAGAGGGCCACAAACTCACGCTGGGGCATTTTTCGACCTTGGCTTTGAGAGGGCACTCATCCTCTTTAGACAGAACCTTGTCGACGGTGTAGGATTTTATGTATTTTATTTTGCCGTCAGTTTTGATTTCCACAGATTTCAATCCCCAACTACTGCTTTCATTATTCTCGTCTAAGGTGACTGTGATGGCACAAACGTCGAGGCAAGGGAAGTTCTTGAGGTGGAAGTGGTCCTCTCCTCCAGTCTTGAAGTACACGTGACCATCAGTTTCACTGCCGTAATCTTTGAGGTCCAGCACGGTGAAGCTATTGGTGAAAACGTCGCTTAACTTGAGGTCGATTCTGGAGTTGTCACTTCCTTCGGCTCCGGTCAGAACTGTCACAATGTAGTCGCACTTATCCGGCTCCGGTTTGCAATGATGATGCTTTTGAATACACACACACACACACAAAAGAATAAGTAGAAGGAATAAAGCTTAACTACTGAAGCTAATAATAACGGATCAGCACAAGAGAGTCGCAATTTCTTACACATAATGATGCCTTAGCCATTGGAGTGAAGCTGATGAGTAGTGAGAGTAGTAAAGCAACACAAGACAATAATGCAACTCTGTGAGCCATTATTTGAATAATTAGATTGTGACGATATATGTGATGCTGAAACAAGCCTATTATGCATGCCTTTATATAGGATCACGTACTGTAATTATCTCGAAGGCTTTGGGCCCAAGTCAAGTACACGCGTCTTGCTGGTAAAGCAAGGAGAAGCCACAAAGAGAGGAACAAAAAGTGGAACATGCTACATTAAGTGATTCTGATATCTCCTTTCTCTTAATTAGGGTTCGCGTATGATAGATATATCGAATCCATTTTATTATGTCCTCAGCTAAATTCTAGTGTGAATGATCTGTAATATTCATATACGATCGAACTCTGTAAATAAGATTTGGTTAAAAAGAAAATGCATGTAATATTGTTATATATGGACCATGATGGTCTACAAGTCGCGCGTCACAACGTTACTTGCATGGCCAAAGAAATTTGTACGTCAAGAAGATAGACTGGACCAAGGAATTTAAACACGACACAAAATATTTATATATATATATATATTATTTATATGCAACAAAATATCACCCTGGTACGTGTAAGTTTTTATTCTAAGAAGCCAAATAAACACATTTGGCTTCCTTGTTGACAGTAACCAATGTTCATATTTGGGTTCCACAGCAATGTAGGATGAACGCGAGTTGTCTGGTCAGCTTAATAACTTAATCTTTAAATATATCTACTTTTATATTTAAATAATAAGGTCCCAACATATCTTTCAAAGGTAAACTGAAGATAAATGATCCTAAATTATATTCACAAGTTTGCAAGAAAAAGGAGCATTCTGGTCTCTGGATTCTATGCCAAGCCCTTTATTATTCTAGGGCGGAATTATAATATTTTTTTAAAAAAACATTGGTGTCTTATATAGTATCTCTGACTGCAAAATATTGGACTCGAATCCATGGTGGTCTCTCTTAATAATAATTTCAAGTTTGAGGAATTTCACTGCGACAACTAGTCATGAATGACCGTAAAGTTAATTATCCAAAGTTTTACTGTCAGGATTGAGAGAAAAATTAGCGGAACAATATTTAGATTTACTGGTTTGTATTATTTCACTCAAAAAAATCTCTTACATCCCAAGTTTCTCGTTGGTTATACGTGAAAGCGACTCAGAAATTAATATTGTTAAGAATCACGATTCTTGTAAATAAAATTGATTGAAATAAGTTTTGTCTATTTAAAGACCACATTGAAATAAGTTTTGTCTATTTAAAGACCACATTGTGTTAGTTATCAAATTATGAATGAGAAATTTCTTTCTTTTTCTTTTATTCAGATGAGAAGTTTCTTTTAACGTGTTGGTTTTGTATTGTTGTTAAAATAATTTTAGGTTAGAAAAGTTTGATCAACTGGGGTGTCCTTTTCATGTAAGTATCTAGATACAAGTTGTTATAGGATTTTAATTGATCAGATTTTCTATTTCTCAAGTCTTTATTCTGTATTTTCGGAAGCCTCTGGATGGTTTCGTAGAGGATCAGTGTCACGTTTGGTGGGTATTTTGCCAAAGTTTAGAGGTAGGCTTAACCATAAAATGAGTTTTGATGGTAGAGAAGATGTGATCGCAGATGAAGAAGCTATCGTGTTCGGAGAAAAATAGAAAGCCACGTAAAACCATAGTGAAAATTGGGTTCAGGCATAAATATACTCTGAATGTTTTTACACAGGATCACTGGGTATTAAAAATTTTCCAAATCATAGAAAGTTTTCCCTAACTATTATCTGTAATAGTTTTGACCACTAGTTGACTAAATATCTTTTACTTAATGATATTGTTAAAAAAGCCCTTGGCTGTTTATTTACGTAGTGGAAAGTGTAACATCCCATCAGTTATGGAAAAAAAAAATTGCAGAAGGTGGCGTGAAGGAAAGGGAAAGGGGAATAGTGAGGGGGAAGGTTTGGGTGTTGAGGAAGAAATAAAGAAAAGAAAAGAAAAGAAAAAAAAGGAAAAAAAAAAAGAGGTGCAGAAGGAAAGGGAAAAGGGAAGAGTGAGAGGAAAGGTTTGAGTGAATGTGAAGGAAAGAAAAAAAAACAGAGAGAGGGGGTGCTGGGCGGACATGTGTGTGGGGTACCCCACACCACCCCTCATTCAACACCACACACGCATTACACACCCACATTTGAGGGAGCTATTAGAGAGAGAGAGAGGAGTGTAGGAAGGTATTTCAGTTAAGGTTCTACTTGCAGGATTATTTGGGTAAGTAAAATAATTTATTTTCATTACTTTTTTTTATGAAAGTTATTCTAAATATTTTTCTCTTCCTTTTGGTAGTAATATTATGTTTATTAGAGAATATTTTGGACCTACATTCACTACCAGAAAAATGCTATTTATTTTCCATCGATAAAACGAGGATTGCTAAAATTTTCCATCGCTAAATGGAAAACTACTGATGGAAAATAGCCATTTAGCGATAAATTTTTCCATCGTTACATGACATTTTTTTGGTAGTGATTTTTATCTAGTTTGAGTTTTAT
Organism: Vachellia pachyceras; assembly: GCA_025593235.1. Lineage (NCBI taxonomy): Eukaryota > Viridiplantae > Streptophyta > Magnoliopsida > Fabales > Fabaceae > Vachellia > Vachellia pachyceras. The sequence goes on from JANTPZ010115029.1 coordinate 9,248, forward strand.
TTGTAGAAGGACATAAAATTATATATCTATTTATATAACTATGTTCTATAAGGTTATATTTATTTATTTGATACCTTGAGTATTTTAGAAATTTAGTTGTGTTAAAAAGAGATATATTTTTGGGTATATAAAATATTTTAACTAAATAAAGATGAGGAGAAAAATGAAGAGGATGATTTATGGATATATTTGATTGGTCTAGATTTATTATTTTTGTATCATGTGATTTTATAAATAATTTTAATATAAAAAGTCTCTAAGGGTATTTTAAGATATGAAAATTGTTTTAAACAATTTATTTGGTACAATGCAAATATTATTTATATTTCAATCGATTTAGATTTATTATTCTACCATTATATGATTTTATAATTAATTTTCACTATAAATGGATTGCAAATAAATTTTATATTAGGTAATTATTTATTTAATTGTTGTATTAAATTCGTACTTACGTTATTATGTAGATTTATTTGGTAACTGGACTATATTTGATTGCTTTATTCTCAAGGCTAGTGCGATTTAGCTTGGAATTGAGGTAACATGGATTAATTTCTTTTATATTCCTGTTGTGGACTGTAAGGTGTTTTCTAAATCTAACTTTCTTTGTGGAAAAATTTAATTGTGATTTAGAAAATTTTACATATTTTTATATATGAAATTTGTTCAGTGAAGCAGTATATTTTTAAATTGTATGAGTGTTTTGTTATACATGAGATGATGTGACATTTGTGATGAATGATATGAACATGGCATCGAAACTGTATGAATGATGGGTGTGCATTTATATTTATATATGTATTATATTGTGGGGTTATTTTAGGACGAACGAAGAGTGGTGAATTATTGTGCCCCTCAACTTTGCTGATCCTTGGCCCGAATTTAAGCTAAGTTGGTATGGGTAGACACCTCCTTAACTTAGCCTGTTGCAGGTGGTATGGGAGGGGTAATGTTCTTGAAGTGACTAGCTAGCCGTTGGCTAGGTATACTAGCACTGATAGGTTGTACCACATCCAGAAGTTATAAGGTGGAGTAGGTGGATATATAGGGGTTAATTGCTTTTAATAAATATTATGTTATGAAATTATTATTATTATACTGACAAACCTGCTTCTCTGACTTGCATTCATATCCTGTATATGTTAGAAATTGATTTTGGTTATTGAGACGTCATGTCTCATCCCATTGTTATATTTTTTCAGGCAATACCTCTAGTTCTAGTATAAGCCAAGGGAAGTAATCAAAGGCATAAGCATTAAGCCTTGTTGGCCCTTTTTGGTTGGTATTGTACTGAACTTTATATTGCCATATAGGGCCCATTATTATATATCATGTTGCATTGTTTTTGGATGACGGTCAAGGGAACTTGTGGGCACTGTGTATTTGGTTCATTATTTGTGCCAAGCGTATCGGTTTTTGTGAGACAATCTAGCGACAGATCGTGTGTCCAGGATCCGGGGTGCTTTATTAAAGGAAATCGCTTCTACATAACTCTGTCATTATTTAATTACTTTTGGAAAAGAAAAAACTCCCAATCCTAACCTTGAAAGTTTTTCCTAGTATTCTCTCCTCTTTTTAATTTATCCCCCAACCAAACACAAAGATTATTTGGTGACACACGACACATAAACTGTTGATACCTTGTTTTGATGATAACAAACTTTTAATTCAAAGGTTACATGGCAAGATTTGGAAATGTCTTTGAAATTTTTGAAAATGAGTTTTTTAGTTCAACAACTCAAGTTTGATGATTCATAACTTGAGTTCTATGTCTGTGTTTTTGAAAACTTTCAGGTATAACTTGAGTTTCCAACTTCAAGTTGTGATGACTCGAGTTACACCATTTGTAGAACTTGAGTTACATGCTTTAAAGTGCTCTGTCCAAGGAATTTCATGTGTCACAACTCAAGTCCTGAGGTTAAGTAACTCGAGTCATCTGAAACTTTCATTAACAACTCGAGTTTTCAGCTTCAAGTTGAGGTCACTCGAGTCACAACTATTTTACAACTCGAGTTACATGCCTAAAAATCTATTTTCTAGAAATCCTATTTGCTAGAACTCGAGTTGCAGTCTTGGAGAACTTGAGTTCCCCTAAACTTTCAAGGACAACTCGAGTTCCACACTTCAAGTTGTAACAACTCGAGTTCCAGGCTTATTTAACTCAAGTCTCGTGACCTTGAACTACTGAGGAAGCTTTTTAATACACTAGAACTCGAGTTACAGAAGCATATAACTCGAGTTGCATAACTGGTTTACAAAAGAACTTTCAACATAAACTCAAGTCACAGCATTCAAGTTTCAAACACTCGAGTTACTCACTTTTCAGAACTCAAGTTGCATAACATGATTTTATAACTTGCAGTCTGAACTCGAGTCATCCAAATAAAAGTTTCTTCAACTCAAGTCATACATTTTTGAAAACTTGAAGTTTTATAACATGACATTTCAGATAAACTTCAAAACCATGAAGAAGAACTCGAGCCATGCATTCACACAACTTGAGTCACAACTTTATCTGACAAACAGCATCTGACATGGAGCTTCACTTTTACCAAATCCTTCCTTATTTCTGTCAAAGATTTTTAAATCCTACCTGCCACCATAAATGCTCGTTTACTAATTAACTTATGAAACAGGAAAAGCTTCGCCTGCTGAAGATCTCCGACAAACGAGAAGCAATCAGAATTTTTCAGTCTTCACCAACGTCGAAGGATTTCATTTATTGCCACATTCAATGCTCACACCAACCAGAGACAACGGCTACACAATCTGAGTAACGAACATTTGGCCTTCTCTAACGGATAACTTGAAAGACTTCATCTATAAATAGAGAAGCATTGAAGACGAAAAGAGATGACGACGATTAACAACGCTGCTATTCATACGCTCTCTGTCTCTTACCTTCTGTAAACACTCAACATTATTTGTGAGCTTCAGTGTTTAGTCTATCTACTCTTTTGAGAGTTTAAACTTGTGATTCATTCTTGTAAACTTTGAGAAACTCAAAGTTGGGGCTTTGAGTTCTTTGGGCTGAGAGGTTGTTGAAAAACAGAGAGTGAAGGTCTCTGTTATCTTGCAAATAGTGAGGGGGAGTGTGACTCTTTATTTGTAAAGGCTTGTGAAGCATGTTTGCTTGAGTTTAGTGGATTACAAATCTCAGAGGAGCTCTGAGGACTGGACGTAGGTCAGAGAGGACTGAACCAAGATAAATGGCCGTGTCCATTATTCCTTTGCACTCTCGGTTTTTAAGTGTGACCAATTCACCCCTCTTGGTCAAATCCTACTCTAACATAAACAAATTAATAAGCCACACAATCACATGCAAACACACACATGTTACCAGCTCACAGACAACAAAAAGAGGGCCACAAACTCACGATAGGGCATTTTTCGACCTTGGCTTTGAGAGTGCCCTCATCCTCTTTAGACAAACTCACGATAGGATTTTATGCATTTTATTTTGCCATCATTTTTGATTCACATGGTCGATTTAGTAGCCACATGGGAATAATAGGAGCAATTAGTAAGAAGAGTTATCCTTCAAGCTCCAGTAGATCTGGGAGCTGGAGAAGCTTCTACCAGGGGAGCTTCCAGCAAAGAAGCCATCCTCCTATGAGCCAGAATCACAAGAGCCTTACTAAAACGAGTCAGAACCCCTAGCGTGGATTAGTGCATCTGCCCCGACATGACTCAGCGCCCTTATTATTCATTGTGGGAGAGTATATCTAGGTAAGTGTTGGACTTGCTATTCGTGTGGAGAGAAGGGACACTCGGTAAGGAACTACACTAAAGGAAAGAAGGAGAACCCTACTCCTAGGCCATCAGTATCTAGGCGCGTATTTGCATTAACAGCTGAGGAGGTGAATGCTGCTCCTAACCTTATCCTGTTGTCATCCTTTATGTGCCTTACATGATTCTGGTGCTACGCATTCTTTTATCTCCTATGACTGTGTGGAAAGATTACAATTTATTATGTATGATTTACCTTATGAGTTGTGTGTGGCTACCCTTGCTGGTGTACGTGTGAAAGCGGTTAAAGTATGTGTGGTCTTGATGTTTGTATGTGAGGGTCGTGAAACGACCATTAATTTGATATGTCTACCCCTGAAGGGTATTGATTTGATTGTGGGCATGGATTGGTTATCAGCTAACGATGTATCCTTACATTGTAAGGAAAAATTAGCTCAAATTAATTCATCCATAATGGTGAAAGAAATGTAACAAGGTTTGATAATGTTGTCAGCGGCCCAAGTGGCAAGAATTTTAAGGAAGGGTTGTGAAGCCTTCACAGTATTCTTCTCAATTTAAGTAGAGTTAGAAGGCATCGTTAATCAAATTGAAGTGGTTAAAGAATTTCTCGATGTGTTTTCGGAGGATAACCGGATTACCGCCAGAATGTGAAGTTGAATTTGTGATTGAGTTAGTAGCGGGAACAAAGCCAATCTCCAAGGCTCCCTACCAGATGTTACCTACAAAGTTGGTTGAACTAAAGAAGTAGATTGAGGATTTATTAGAGAAGGGCTTGATTCGACCAAGTGTATCACCTTGGGGTTCGCCAGTTTTATTTGTTAAGAAGAAGGATGGTAGCTTGTGACTCTACATTGATTACCGATAGCTCAATAAGGTCACTATCAAGAATAAGTATCCTTTACCAAGGATAGATGACTTATTAGATCAGCTAATGCGTTCATCAGTATTTTCAAAAATTGATTTAAGATCGGGTTATCATCAATTGAGGGTAAACGGAGGATATTCTAAAGATTGCCTTTTGTACCCATCACGGTCATTATGAATTTCTTATCATGCCTTTCCGGCTGACAAATGAATAGTTGTATTCATGGATTGTATGAATCAAATCTTGAGGCCCTACCTAGACAAATTTGTGGTTGTATTTATTGATGACATTATGATCACTACTAGAAAATCACATATTAGTGAGGAAAATTAGCGACGACTTTGAAATTCCTCTCTAAATAGACCAATTAGCGAGGACTTTAGCGAGGAATATTAAATTCCTCTCCAATGTCTAAATTAGAGAGGAAAATTAGCGACGACTTGAAAATTCCTCTCTAAAATGCCCAATTAGAGAGGAATATTATATTTGTTTCTATTTTCCCAAATTAGCGAGGAAAATTAGCGACGACTTATATATTCCTCTCTAAAATACCCAATTAGCAAGGACTTTAGTGAGGAATATTATATTTCTAGCTTGTCCATTTTACGCTCCAGTACAGCTCATCCGTCGTCGCCCAGCAGCTGGCTCCATCTGCTCCAGTCTCATCCGTTGTGAGCCCCCGTCTACCGTCGTCGAGCTCTATCACCAGCCGGTTTCATCCATTAGCTCCTTCTCCATCCATCACGAGCTCGAGCTCACGCGCAAGCTCAGCCAGTCACTAGATCCACCCCATTATTGTCTTGCTCCGTCGCATGTCCAGCCTAAGGTCGTCGCCCAGCTTCAACTCACCTCCCGTCATTCATCGCGAGGCCAGCGGTCCCGTCGCCGTCCCTGTTCCGTCCGTCGTCCATATCCATATCAATTGTTGGCCAGTCACGTCGTGTCCATCTCCAGCTCCGTCCGTCGTCCTTTCATGTACCTAGATCCAACTCAGTTCTGTCGCCTATGTTTGCCATACCTAGCTCCAGTCACCAGCAAGTCCCTCCGTAGTGAGCTCGGTCCAGTCTATGCCTGTTCGCTCGCCCAGCTCCAACTCTCTCCCGTCATTCGTCACACGTTGGTTCAGCAAGCAAGGAATGAAGCAGTTGAGTTTCGCTTTATATATGGTGTAATATTCAGTTAAAAAAAGAAAAAAGACCAAAGTGTAAAAAGAAAGTTGGTGGGAGGGCAAAATAGTCATTCACCCTCCCCCACATTTTAATATCTGGCTGCCCCAATTTCTTGCACTGTTCTTCGTGTTTCTTCTGCCCAGAACAGAGCAAGCGCGACGCGAGAGAAGGAAAAAAACAGAACGCATGGCGGTGCTTTCTCTCACCAGTGGAGTGCATTTTTCACCAATACAAGTATGGATTCGGGTTCAGGTGAGTCTTTTGAACAACCCTCTACCTTCAGATTTTCCTATTTCTCCTATTTTGAGGTTTCAAGGGTTGAGTTGGGATTGGGAAAAGGATAGTTTTTACTGATTAAATCAAGTTATAAGTAAGATTATAGCTTCCCTAAATCGTATGGAGTATTGTTGTGAAATTTTTCTTGACGTTCCGGAAGATTATATCGCTGCCACGAACAGTATCTTCCCTCTCTTCTAATCGCTAGCTAAAGCAACGTGGGCTTTGGAGTTCTGATGTGTTATGCTTTTGTTTGGAGTATTGTTAGTGAGGAAAAGTTGATTTTTATACAATGAGCGGTTGCTTTTGTGCAAAACCGAAAATCAGGGACTTTTGTTCCTTAAAAAGGATTTGCTTTAGATTTTCTGAACTTTTGAAGGAAAAGAGGAGTATGTATATGGATGTTATGTTATGATAAGTGTTGAAATAGGTGTTATGTATATGCATGTGCTTGCATGTCTGAGCATTTATATGTGCACATATGTGTTTAAAATTGAAAATTGGTATGGGTCAAGGAATGAAGGTTTAGGCATGGTTCTTAAAGTTGGAAATTTCATGATAGCAACATAGAGTTGGTAAAGTGAATTGAGGTATGCCATGACATAGTATGATGCTGTCCAATTTCATTTACCAAGATTAGGAGTTGATTTAAGTTAAGAAAAAAATGCATATTGATGCAAAAGGGAAAGTTTTTAAATGCTCAAGAAATGTTTAAAGGTTCCTTTAGATCAACATTGAGAAGTTAATTGAGTTACATGGTTGATTAGAATCGATGGCTTTATGAGAGGTAAAGCAATAGCTAATGGTGTCCTTTGTCTATGAAATTTGACGAGCATTTAGCATATATCTTGAGCTTTAAACTAAATCCTAGTATGTGGTATTTGGGTAAGTGGATTGTATGATATGGATTTTGTTTTATGTATTGGTCGGGAAGGCTGAAACAGATATGTTTCGCCAAATGTGCAGCAGGAAATTTCGTAACTTTTGTGAGCGAAGGACTTATGTTTGATAATGGGCTAGAGGATAAAGACAGATTTAAATAGAGCTTTGAATCACTTCATTTGAGATTTTATAGGTGATGTTATGAATTTTTAAAGTTTGGTTCAGGAAAACTGGAAAATTGTATCTTCTGATGAAGCTAGAACTTTAGAACATTAATTTTGGAACCTCGGTTGATAATAAATTTTGAACGGTAATTTTCTATGAAAGAGGATGTTGATTGAGCATGTTTGTATGTCATTGTTAGGAGGGGGAAACAGATAAATTGGAAGCTGAAGAATAGTAAAGGTTATTTGTTGAGAGCATAAAAGGTGAGTGAATAGCGTCCCATTATAATTTTTATAAACCACATTTTACTCTCTACATATTTTATTATTTGTTGCTACATTTTGAGCATGATTTCATTTATAAAGGATTTTCGGAATTATTTAATCCTCTCCTATACGTTATGAAGAGAAATGTTTGAGAAATTTATTTGATGTTATTTATTCGTTTTCGATTTTGTTTGAAATAAATATTCAAATGTGAAAGCCGAAAGAAAGACTTTTGGAATTTTAATTCATGCATAGAGATGGCAAAAAGAAATAGAATATTCATGCGTTAAGCATGCTTAAGAATGATTTTGATATATACTCTATGCATGCTTGAGAATGATTTTAAAATTGTTTGTAAACTTTTCATGCTGGGATCCCTATTTCTAATTATTTTAAAATAGTTTTATTGTTAAAGATGGTTTGGAAATTGATCCCATGCATGCTCAAAAATGTTTTTGAAAGGACTGAATACAGAACGCTGGTTACTAACAGCAATACTGTTAGTCCTTGATGCACCATGGTTAATCTCGAGCTCGGCTGATATTCGTGGGCATTTGACTCACGCCTGTTATTCGTAGGGTTATCTCTGCGCCTGTTGGTTACTTACCCTCGTGAATTGTGTGTTCACGCCTGTTTTCGTAGCCTCGAGCTGCGCCTGGTTATTTACCCTCGCGGACTGTGTGTCCACGCCTGATATTCCGTTCTGTTAAAGTCCTATAAAAATTGAGATTTAAATATTATTTTTAAATTGATTTTAACAAACGGATGGTTTTCACACGTATTTGAGACTCTCTAAGAAATGATTTGTTATGCAGTTTTAAATGTGATTTGATTATACTCTGCAAAAAAAATTAGACTTGTTACGATATGCATTGTAGGTGAATCATTTAGATGATTTTTCTTAAATTTAGATGATTATATTTATGGGACGTTATTCACAGGAAATTTATTTTGGCTTCAAATGGCCCACTTGACCCTATGCATCTGGTTGAGCCACGAAGAGCCTCCTTGTTGTTATAAAAGACGTTAGCTTATATTGTAGTTGCTGTTTGGTGTATATAAAAATGCATGCGTATGCACTATTTATAAAGATTAGACACTCCACGTAGTCTATAGGTAAGGTCCCTATGCTTTCATTATATGTTGACAGCGCATAATATGTTTTATGACATAATCTTGAGAAAAAAATGGCTCATTGTGTTATTTAGCAGTTTGACGAATAGTATATGCTTACCAACCAAAGGCTTACAGAGTGTGAGTTTTCTCATAGTCCATGCCGATCACCTCTAATTTTTGGGGTGTGACATATGGATACGAGATGCCTGTTGATGTGTTTGCCAAGTGGTCAATTGTTTGCTTTTAAAGATGTCAGTTATTACTGCTTTCCGTTATTAGTTTGTTTAATTCCTGTAATTCATATGGCCGTGTTTTTGTTATACAGACAAATGTTACTAGACCTTAATTTGCGTCATTCACATATCATGCAATTGATTAGTACATAAGAATATTTCCAGTTTCCTCAAATATTTAGTGTCTAAATCATGTGTTTTAAAGATTCCATTCTGTACTTATGTGGTGTCCACAACAAGCAAAATGTTGTTTGCACTATGCACAACTTCTGATGCAATCATTGGCATCTTGAGTGCTGGGATTTAGCTCAATCTCTTGTTGCTTCCCTTCATACTAGGTGGTCTGACAACCCAAAAATAGTTGCCATATGGCAGTAAAAACCCAAAAATTAGTTTTACTAAAAAGACATAATTTCATGGGTTAGATGTAGGGTGGTATATATATCTTGACATGGGCTTATTTTAGTCATTGGCAATAGATTTGTGAGCATAAACATCCACTTCAGCTTCTTAATTTGTTTCCTTTGCTGTTTCTATATCGGTTTAGCTGAATTTTTGGTACCGTTATTTATTGCCCAAAATCTATCTGTCTCCTGAATTGGTAAATCTACTTTACCTGTGATTGTAGTCTTTGCTGCAAAGTTTCTATTTTTAGTGAGCAGCTATGGCACCTGGATTTTGGAGTAGTAGTTCCTGAGTTGAATAGTTGCTTAAATATGAATGCGGTTTCTATATGCATCACCTGAGTTCAATGTGCATAATGCTCAACTAATTGCAAGTTAATTGTTGAAATATAGCTTTTCTGTTTTTGTGGTGTATTCATGCATACATTCCCTAGTTGTTGAAGGTAGACGTGTGTTGAATTCAGCACATTTTATAGGTTGTGGAAGACAGGGGCCTCACAGTAGTCAGTTGATGGCAGTATAAATATTCTGATCTTGCTTTGAATATGGAATCTCTGTGGATACCAACACAGTTGCTAATACTATAAGATCTCTAGTTATTTCCTCTTGTGCACTTGTAACTTGGGATATGCGGATTCATTTTCCCCCTTGGAAATGCGTAGCTTTTAAGCCTGCATTGGCCTTTTATGTTTATGGGGGAAGCAAAGTACTAATTTTGTCCCTGTTTTACCAAGCCTATTTGAATTTTAGTATGAAAAACTGAGTGCCTGGATTAATGCTAAAAAAATATGAACTTGGTGCACATTAGCTCTTTCAACATCCTTGATTCACTTGATAAAAAGACTAATGTGCAAGGAGTTTGTTGTTTTCAATTCAATGACTAATTCCACTCACTAATTTTTGAGTTTAAGACTTTGCACCTGACAATTCTTGCTGGGACTAATTCCACTCACTAATTTTTGAGGTTAAGACTTTTTACACCTAAAAATTCAACTTTTGTGTTATGCGCTGGTAATGCTTTGCCATCCTGTTTCGATTTTTCTGATTTCTTTTATAAGACCTTTATATGAATAATGAAGGAGAACAAATCATCAAGTAAAATAATCAATAAAAACTGGGTTTTAAAGCGCAAGCGGAGAAAACTTTCATTTGAACAATTAAATGGTAAAGTAGACAATTCAATATCACCTGATTCTTCTAGGAATGCCTCGGGAAAACTTTTGCTAAAGACTGAAGTAGCTACTGGTCAATTTTCCTCTAAGAAGAAAGGAAATGATGGGGTGAATTACCTTTTCTTTGAATAATTGGTCACATATACGAGTCAAGGTTTAACCTAAGGATAATATTTTACTTGCAATGGAGGAAATGAAAGGAATATGTGATAGATGATGTTCTTTTCCATTTTAATTAGAAATTTTGAAATAGGGATGGATGAATTACCCTTATACTCTAGGGACACAATTTATCTGCTTGGGCTTGGGCATGAGGATTTTTTTGAGGGTATTTTCTGATTGTGGTCTGGCTAGTATGATATCCACCTGTTTTAGACCCATTATGTGTGTGTATTTATCTGTCAATATTTATCCCCACGTTTTTTTTGTTATTTATCTATATGATATATTGTTAAAAATGGAATTCACACTAATGTTCTTATCTTTTCTTATGAGCAGGTTACAAAACATATGAAGTCACCAATTTATTTATGTACGGGTCTGGCTACTATGAGCTTGACAACTTCTACCAAAATATGTTGCAACTTCTTTGTTATGATGTAAAGCAATTCAAGCAATTGATGTTGACTTGTCAAATTATGGGGTTATAAGGTATGGAAGCTTCAGTGTGAAGGTGATAGACATAGTTTCTGACTATTTGAAGCTATTAGAGATGAAATTGAAGTTCTTAGAGGATATGATTATGCAGAAAAGTAGAATCAAATTGAAGCTGTAGTTTGAATCTCTTAACTGTTATATGTATTTTTTTTTAATTTTAAGACTTTTCTTAGAATTATAATGTAATGTAATGGTTAAAGATATTATATACTTGATATTATTATTTAAATTTTTTTTGGGTCAATTGTGTAATTAACATGATTTGTTTATAAAATATTTTTGTAAAAGCATTGTTGATTCATATATAAAATTAGTAATGAATTTAGTGATAGAATTATCAAATATAGAGATGCTAAATAAATATACATAATTGCCCATTTAGCAACGGAACATCGCGTATTTAGCGACGAAAAAGTAAGGCATAATATTTTAATTAGTGACGGAATTAATGAGGGAAAAACGAAAAAGTAGGGCATAATATTCTAATTAGCGAGGGAAAATTCCGTCGCTAAATATAGCAACCCTCGTTTTAGCGACAGACTTTTTCCGTCACTAATTCTAATTTTTCCGTCGCTAAATCTAATTTTTCCGTCGCTAAATCTGATTTTTCTGGTAGTGTGATTTATTCGAAGAATAAGGAGGAGCACAAAGAAGATATTCGGATTGTACTGCAAGTGTTAAGAGAACATTGACTGTATGCGAAGTTAAGTAAATGTGAATTCTGGTTGAAGAAGGTAAAATTCCTAGGCCACTTTTTAAACATCTTTGATCTAAAACGCTGTAAAGAGATATATATATATATATATATATATAAGGTCTAAGAAGCTCCTGACTTTCTAAACATCTTTTATCTAAAACTCATCAAAGATGCGGTTCAAAAGATCATTTTTCTAAAACGCATTGATGGGGTTCAAAAGATTGTTTTTGTGCAGTTTAAAAAAAAATTCCACACGTGGATATACAACATTAATCTCCATGGCTATGCTTTATTTCAATATTAAAGCTTCTAACATACAAATGTAAATAAATAACAAGGAAGCTCTGCTCTCAAGTCTCAACCACGTACAAAAATAAAGCACATATTATGATCACATGGAGGCTAGGTAATAAGAACATGCACACATGTATCCAAAGGGAATTGATCGGAGACGATCCCGTCCGTTACCTGCAGCAATAATAGAACCATAGGAATAATTATATGAGATGCAGCGATAACTAAATGTAAGATAAAATATAACAAGTCAAAACAGCTCAAATAGAAGCAAGAGCCAATATTGTATTAGGACAATGTTGTACCTCCATAAAGGGAAAAACTTTTAATAGAATTTAGCTCCCTCATGACATCAATTGCACTCATCCATTCATGAGATGATTCCATTGAACATGTAATCCTGATCTTAAATAAGGCATGCAAGCATTTCTCAACTTTAGGATGGATTTGCACCATGTTCTTCGATATATCTCCGGATACTACCACTCTTTGCCCTAATTCTTGTGGAAAAATAGTTGGACTCGCAACTTTCGAAACCTCTTCCGGAAATGCCATTTTCACATATGCTTGAAGACTATGCACATCTTTAAAAATATCTTCAGTGGGTCTTTTTTAGTTAACATTTCTAAAACAAGAATGCCAAAGCTATAAATATCACCTTGTATTGATATCTGATAAGCCTTATCGCAGGGCTTTCAAATAAAACTAAGCTAGAATGCAATATAATAGCACTAACCTAGGTCGATCTCTACGTGGAATCTATATTGAATTACTAATAATCAAGCGAAAATAACAAATTAACCAAGAAGTATCAAGAGTATTTTTTTATCTAATTAAACTAAACGAATGAATTTAAATTCTATAAAATAAATGTCCTAGGTGATTGAATCCACTAACATTCCTTATCCAATTTTAATATTGAGTTCTCCTTTTAACTAAACACAAGGACTAGTAAGGACCCTTACTAATCAATATTCCTAACGTTACAATATAATCTAAACCTAGACTCAATTAATGGATTAGGAATATCTTTAGTGCTTAGCTCGTGTTAGATTTATAAAAGATCCTCTTTACCTCCAACTAATTCCTAGAAACCTAGCAAATCAATTGATTTCAAGAGAATAAAGGAAAGCAATTGAATAACAAGAGAGCTATAGTCCAATCACAATCACAAGTACCAATCTAACACAAGTATCACAATCCAAATTACATCAACCGATAATAATCCTCTTTCATACATACAAATCATAATATCTAGCAACCTAGAATTACAATTTGTATATACAAAGATTGGAAAGTGAAATTAAAATTTAGAGAACTCCCCTAATTGCTCAAGCTAGGACTCCGGTTAGCTTTATTATCACCGTTGGACAATGCAATTAGCCACTTATTGTTGAAGAATTAATTCACCTGAAATCTGGAATTTGCATGGCCACAGTTTGGACTGAAGATGGCAGCTCCAAGTGTCGGCTCGAATGGAGGAATAATGGATTAACGTGTGTGCTGCTCGTGAAGGGAATTGAGATTATGTATGCTGCTTCAATGGAATTGATGGATTGATTCCTTTTTGTCTGCAGCAACTTCCAGGCGGCGTCGACCAAATGGGAATTGTTGGATGAAGTGGTGTTGATAATGAATGGATGGAGGAGTACGAAGCTTGGCAGCTGGAATTTTTGCTCTCTGGAATGAAAGGGTACAGGTGGTGAGTTTGGGCGAAGGAATTGATTTTAATGGTTCTGTCTGTGCGTGGCTTGGAATGGAATTCATGGATTATGAGATTTGGCCGCTAGCTAATGAATGGGCATCTTGAATGGATTAATGGCATATGAGGTGGCGGCCCAGTATGAGTTAATGATGATTTGTGTGTGTATGGGTTGGAGTGGACTCATGATGACAAGAGAAAAGGTGGCCCAAGATGAATGAATTATGTCAAAAATCTTGGTCCCTCTCTAGCATTTTCATTTGAATTACCTTTTGATCCAAATTTCTTTCAAAGGTACCTACAATAAAAATTGGTCTTGAGTAGTATTAAATATCCTAAAATCAATCATTTAACAAAATGATTAAAAATATGACCATTTAACCTTGATTAGATTTAATTTCACATAATTTCCATTAATCATATTTAATGCATTTGAACCCAATAAAAGCCTAATTAACAATGGGACCAAAGTTCCCCCAAAATGATACAAATTCACTTGACAAAATATGATTAATTCAATATCCTAGCGCCCATTCTGTATTCCGAAATATATGTAAGCACATTAACTCTCTTAACTATATAAATAATAATTGGAAGAATAAAAAATTGAGTTAAAAACATAATGAATTAGGAACCTTGTAATAAAAAAACATTAATGATACCTGGAGGAACAAGCCAAAAGTACCCTTAATACCAATTGTACTGCTTTGTTCATTAGAAACGAATTCAGTGATTGAGAGTATTCTTACCAACCCAAAATCACCCAAATGAGCAACCATATCACCATCAAGAAGGAGGTTGCTTGGCTTCAAATCACAATGAACAAGAGGTTGACCGTATTCATAGTGGAGATAGCTTAAAGCAAAGAGAAAATCAAAAATAATATTTATTATTTGATCAAGTAGCAATACTCTTGGATGATCAGAATTTTTTGTTCCAAGGTGCAGCCAATTTTCCAAGTTTCCATTCACCATATACTCTAAACTAGAGCCTTAAATTCATCGCCCTTGTAATTTGTGCTAGAGCATCATGTTATAATGTTTACCAAGTTACGATGCTTTGCATTTCTAAGTGCATTACATTCCGCAACAAAACTCTTGTGAGTTCCCTTTGCTTGAAGGTTGATGACCTTTATGGCAACAGCTTCTTGAGAATCAATAGTTCCCTTCTATACATATCCAAAACTCCTAGATCCTATCAATTTGTTGGCAGAAAATCCATCTGTAGCATTATGCAAACTTTAATACGATAGTGAGGGAATCCTGTTAATTGTTGGTGACCTTGATGAAGATTTCTTGCTTATTTTCACCCCATGATAAATAGCAATAACAGATACCAAGGGAAGAAAAACAATCACACAAAATATTGATATGATCAACTTGAAGTTGTGTTGTTTTCATTGTCCAATAGATTTGATTGGGCATGGTGGGAGCTCCAACTTTGTTATGCCTCCACAAAGCTTATTATTCCCCATCAGTGATATTGCACTTGCATTGCCAAAGACACCTTTCCTTGGTACCTCCCCTTCAAGCATGTTGAAGGAAACGTTTAGGTATTCCAAAGAAACAATATCTTGCAAACGTTTTGGAATTGATCCTGACAAATTATTTTGTGATAAGTCAAGATATTTTAGACCTTTCAATGTAGCCAAAGATAAGGGGATAGCAGTTTCTTGAAACAAGTTCCCTTGGAAAAAGAGATACTCTAAATGATGGCAATCTCCAATGGTTTGAGGAATATTTCCAGTCAAACGATTATGAGATACATCGAATTGCCCAATGTTTTTTTAACATTCCAACCTCATTCGGGATATCACTACTTAAAGAGTTATGTGACAAGTTAAATAAAATTGATAGAGATGAAAGACTAATCAGTTGGACTGGTATAACTCCACTGAAATTGTTTCGTGACAAGTCAAGATAGTCTAAACCTTCACAATTTCCAATACTTGGGGGAACTTTCCCTTCTAACATGTTATATGACAAATCTAGGTAAAATAACTTAGTTAGATTGCCTATGAATTGTATTCCTCCAGACAACATGTTTCCCATCAAATGCAAAACTTGCATGTTTTGAAAGTTCCCAAAAGTAATTGGGATGTTTCCAGTGAAATAATTCATCCCTATTTGTAGCTCCATTAGGTTAATCAGGTTTCCTAATGACACAAGAATTTTACCACATATTTGATTTTCTCCAAGTGCGAGTAATGTGAGCTGGGTGGATAAATTGCCTATAGTATCTGGTAAATAGCCCCCTAAATTATTTCGCCCCATAGATAGCTTTGACAACTTACTGCAATTGCTCAAAGAACTTAGAAACTCCCAGTCTTTTGAAGAATTGCTTCCCAGACGATTATAAGCAAACGATAGAAATGAAACTTCATGCAACCTTCTAAGATATGGAATTGGTCCAGTGAAATAATTCGTAGACATTCTAATTACTGAAAGCATAGAAGCATTTACTATGGAAATTGGAATACGACCGAAGAATTGATTTTCATCAAGTGAGAAGTATTGGAGATTAGGGAGGTTGGAGAACATGTTGGCTGGGAGAGAGCCATTGAATTGATTAGATGCCAATACGATGACAGTGAGAGATGACAAATTGTAAAGCGCAGAAGGAACTGCACCTGTAAGGTTGTTGCAAGCTACTCTAAATTCTATCAAATCTTTCAACTGGCCTATTTCTTCGGGTATTCTCCCCTCCAAGTTATTACTACTTAAAGAAAGAATACTGAGAGAAGTAATATACCGCAGGGAAGTTGGGATTTCTCCAATGAATATATTATTAAGAAACCTTGAAGCTTATGGAGAGAGCCAATCTCCATTGGTATTTTGCCAACGAGATGATTCCCACCAAATGCTAAGATCTTGAGGTTAGAGCACCTTGTGATGTTGATTGGAAATTCTCCCGTCATCGTATTATTCTCAATATAAATTTCCTGCAATTTGGACAAACGGCCCATGTCTTGCGGAATTTTGCCATGGAAATTGTTCTTGCAAAGAAACAAGAGTCTTAGGAAGGAGAGATTGCCAATAAAAGGAGATATAGTACTTGATAACTTATATCCTCTCAGATCTAACCGAGTAACTCTTTGATGCTTGTGGCCGCAAGAGATTCCATGCTAATTGCAAAAGTATGTGGATGAATTCCAAGAGTCCAAAATCCCATATGGATCATTGGATATTGATTCCTTGAATTTGATTAAAGACAAACGATCGGTTTCATTGGCCAATGATGATGAAGAAGCAGAGTTGCAAGCAGATTGAAAGATCAAAGCAAGGAAAACAAGTAAGTGAAGGGACATGATTGAGAAACAGTAGGCTAGTTGGAGTGCTGATTGTATGAAAAAAAACACTTGAGCTCTGTTATTAATCGGACTTTAGTAGAGAATACAACATAGTTAGAGACGTGTTCGTGGGGATACAAATTCCAAAATATTATATATTTAGGATTTGGCGACCGCGTAGAGCTTAAGATACAGCTAGATAGGTATAGCTGAGAGATGCTTCACAAAAATAACATCATAATTTAAAAAATAAATACTTGAGACCTAAAAAGATAATAACATAAGTCATAAAAACTAATAATCCTTGTATGGTCAAAGTGAAGCACTCGACATAAGTCATTGGTTTGGAAAAAAGTCATCAAAAGTCCCCGGGGGAATAATGAATCAACATTCCACGCTGGCACGTAGACAACATGTCTTTTGGAAAATTCAAAGAATCCCAATGGTCGATTCTAAAGAACAATAAAGTCTAAATAAGTAAATTGCATGTAATATTGTTATATATCATGCACGTTGTAAAATTCAAAAGAAGCCAAATGCGCGTTTTTATTAATTCAATGGTTGGAAATAAATTAATACTCCTTTCTATCTATACATAGGGTGTAGAGAGAGAGAGAAGACTTTAGTTTGTTTCTATTTATAAGTCAATTCACTCACTTTTTATACGAATATACAATTTTACCTTTCATTTATTATATGTTCACTTTACTCTTATGTGTTATAGTAGATATTAAATATGAATAAAGTTAAAAGGTTGTTAAATTTTAAAATAGAGTTAATGAGGTTTAATATTTTTATTGATATGTAGAAACATACAGAGAGTGACTTATAAATAGGATTAGAAGAGTAATGTATGAGCTAATTAAAGGGTTAACAGCTATGAGTTTTGATGTTTAAATTGACAAACCTGAGAGTGGCTAATGTATGCATTTACTCCCCTTTGATATTAATATAAAAGCTACTTAACTTATTTGAGTATATTTAAGAAATAAATACATTGTTTGATTTGAACAACTTGTGATGTGATTTGTCTGAAATACTATAGTGTGATATTAAATTATATGCAACTTTGTACGTTGGTAAATTAGTTTTAAAAAAATAATAAATATAAAACATAAAATAGATTGAGATATTGTATTTATGTTTATGATCAAATCCAAATTTAAACTAACTTTTATAATTGTATTTGTTTGATTTGCACGTTGCAATTACGTTGCATACAAGTTGAGACAAAACTCTTCTCACATACTTATCTAGGAATTCATAAAATCATTTTCAATGGATTCCCAAACATGTATAATATTATATTAATTGTTGGGGGCAGTAGTTCACAACGTGTGTTATACGGAGCGGAATATACGAGCTATCTCGTCACGGTCGCTGAGAAAACTTCGAAGAAGGCAAAAAATTGGTGGTCTGCTCTTCGTGGAAGTCTTCATATAATAGACACTTTTTCTAAGTCAAAACATAGAGATATAGAATAGCTTTGAATTAAAATTAACTACTAAATGTAGAGTTTAAGAAAGTTTTAAAATGACAAATTATTTTTTTCTTATTTTAAAATAAGATAAGGAGTTGTAAGAAAAGGAGAAGAGAGGAGAAATTCTTTTATTTCTGCGAAATTTGAGATATGGTGTTATATTCTTGTTATTATCAATTATATTTCTCATATTTTTTGGTTAATATATTTAACAATAAGCTTTATTTGACATTAATTAAAGATTTGACAAGTTTATTACATAAAAAATTATTAATTAAACTATATAAAAATGAATTAATTTTTTTTTGATACTGAATGAAAATAAATCTACTCTATACTAGAAGGTACCAATAAAAGAGGGTCTTGTAAGGGCAAAAAGTGGAGCCCAGGTGTACATGACAATACTTCCTTCGCTAAGGAATCTGCTACAAGGTTTCGATCTCGTTGGCAGTAATGTATCTTTATACTCCATTCTCTACTGAGCATCTTATGGCCTATCATGATAAGCTCGTGATATGCATGTAGATCGTTTGTTCCTTCCTTTATTAATTGGATTGCCTCGAGGCAGTCACTCTGTACTATAACCTTTTTGAACCCACCATCATGAGCATGACGTATACCCATACAGCAAGCCCAAAGTTCAGAAAAAAGTGCATCTCCTGCTCCAATGTTCAACAAGAAGGCCTCACAAACTGCACCCTGTTGGTCCCTTATAATGCCCCCACAGCTCGCTTGGCCGGATGTGAGACAAGCAGCACCTTTCACTTGTACAACCGTCCACCTTTCTTCTGATACCTCGGTATCAGAGGTTATCTCTCTCCCTACACCATGAAAATTAGAGTTATGTAACGTTGCTTTTGCTGCTGTGAGGCTTTGGAGCAATGCATTATCTCTTATCTGGATCTGATCAGTGCTCTGAATGGAATTCTCAAAGATTCGTTCATTCCGTCGTTTCCATAGAAACCATCATATTAATCCAAATTGTTCCTTCCAGTGTTCCTCTCATACCCACCTTCTCCTTAAGATTAAGAGAGAACCATTCCCAAAAGCTATAATTGAAGAAACTATCCATATAGCATGGTTTAATAATAGATATCCATAAAGTTTTGGTCTGGGGCAGTCTCGAAAGACGTGAAGAGTATCCTCCCATGGTGATCACACCAAATACAGGACTCCACCCTACTCATCCCACGCCTCACCCGCTCATGATTCGTTAGTAGACGGTTTTTTATTGCCAGCCATAAGAAGGATCTACACCGCTGAGGTATCTGTAGTTTCCATATTTTATTCCATATGGGATTGGACAGGGTCTCATCTTGGGTTAACATCTGGTAAGCTGATTTCAGTGAGAAATTACCATGCTTTTCAAGCTTCCATCTAACACCGTTCTCCCCATTTCTTAAGGCTACGTGTTTTATTCCTTGAGTAACCTTCTCCCAATTATTTCATATACCCCTCCACAAGGTTGAGCCAGGACGTTTAACCTCTATATTAGGGAGCAATTCTGTGCCACAATGGTATTTGTTGCGGATTACTTGAACCCAGAGGGCTTCTGGGTGCTTTATTAAACCCCATCCCGCTTTCATCATAAACGACTTGTTCTGGAGAGCTAGGTGACGCATTCCCAAGCCACCTTTCCGTTTAACTCGACATACATCTTCCCATGCAACCAAGTGTGTCTTCTTCTTTTCTC
>JANTPZ010115030.1:0-32514 GCA_025593235.1 Vachellia pachyceras
ATAACCCTTATCAAACAAATCAGATTGTATTGACAGATCAATCAACAAGTAAGCCATATAACCAAAATACCGATGGAAACAAGCATATATGACCACAATCACAGAATATATTCAAACGCAGCAGGAGTACCTAGTTGGAAAGGATTTAAACTGACGAGAGAAGAGAGATCTGAGCTCTGCAAGTGAAAGGGGAACAGTAGAGGCTTAAAAAATGTGAAGGCAGCGAAAGATAGAGGAAAGATTCACAAGCTTTCGTGTTCGGAGATCAAAGATGCAGAGAAAGATTCAGATCCCTGCTTTCCTTTTCTGAGATGCCCATCGTCACTGCGCAAGAAGATGCAGAGAAACCCAGCTACTTTCCCTTTCAGATCACTAAGGGCATGGCAGTCTTTTCACTTGTGAAGTTAATTAAAAAATGGTCCCTCTGGGACCTTTGGATAAATATTAAAAATTTTGGGACCATTTGTTAATTATCTTACTAAGGAGGGACCAAACAGTAAATCCCCTTTTTTTTTTTTAAATTTCATATATAATGCATATGGTTCATATTTCATAAGGTGGTGTAAACTTGCAGTAAATGATAGATGTAACTAAATCGGAAGAACCGTCATTTTTAAAAGAACCATTTGAAAATTGCGTTTGCCGGGAGTCGAACCCGGGTCTATTGCTTGGAAGGCAATTATCCTAACCGTTGGACTACAAACGCCTTGTTGAAGTAGTGTTTTCAAGCAAAACTAATAAACTAGTACTAGTTAAATTCTCCAGCGGGAGATTGATCTAAATGATTTTCCCCTCTATGAATTTTATTTGAAGTTTGATGGATGTATAAAATAAATTTTATATGAAACATTTAAAGTTTGGTCTAAATTTTATTGTTATTCAATATATTCTTCTTACCGTGACTGATATATAAACTTTCTCTTCTATTGAAATATACATACATGCATGTTCGAGTAATTTCTAATTTTTTGAGTCCTAAACGAGAGAAAAAGAAAAGCAGACCATGACCCCAACTTCTCAATCTGGTAGGAACACATTCCCTAATTATATTCTTATATATGTAGATTTAATTATATGCTAATAACAATCAGCCATAAAATTGAATTTCCCCCAAAATACAAAGGACCTCCTTAGTTAAAAACTTTTATTTAGTTTTTCTTCTTTTGATATTCCTTTAATTGAGTTGAAGAACCGAAACCGAATTGAGTTGAAGAAAAAAAAATTGTCTGGAGAACTAGAAGAATTACGACTAGATAGGGGTAAGGAAAAGGAAGAAGAAGAAGAAGAAGAAGAAAGAGACATCAAATACGAATAAGAAGTTATAAAAGAACCAAAAAAAATAAGAAATAAGCCAGTGAATTAAGAAAGGCAATTGTTATTTATAAGCTTCAAAATCTTATACGTATATATAACTTAGATAGACGGTTAACACCATATTTTGATTCAAAATCTTACAGTACTGATCTATAAGCTTCATATGAATACCATAGTTATTTATGTCTATTGATATCTTTGATTTATGTAGAATTTTAAGAACATACGTTGTCAAATGGCAGGTATTGGTGGACATATAGTGAGCAATAAGAAAATACAAAGTGTACTGGTATAATAAACAATAGTTTTCATATAAATAAAAACTCATTCTTTGCGATAATAATAAACAGCTGATAATTATTTCATCGGGAAAAAATAAACAACTGATAATATACATGCCTAAAAAGCAAACAATTAGTAACATATTTGTATAGCTATACCTATTAACACTTTGATCGAATAATTAATTAATAACGATTTCATAATAGTAATCAACTGTTTCAGGTACTATACCTACATATATGCATTTGCCAAATCCCAAATGTTATCAGAAAATATATTTGGAAAATCATGCATCACCAATATCGAATAATATATAGCCATGAGCAACAACATAAAATTTGTACTAATAAACATTATACTCTAGTGTGATGCATTTACAAACTTCATGCATTCCCTTAATTATGAGTATATATAATGAGAAGTTGTAATTAAAAAACAAAAATATAAAATTCATGGTCAGTTGTAGTCATGATTCAGAAACTCGTCTATATATACACATATATAATGAAATGGAAAACACTATTGTTTTTTACCAGGTGGGTAAAACTAGTATTAAAAAATTAAAGTCGTCCTTTGTGATATGAGTAACATAAGAAAAGCCCTGAGCTTGCTTAATCCTCACGACTCATTGTGAGGAGGCAAATGTCCTGAACATGGCTGCCTGCCTGCCTCGATGGGATGAAGAGACAAGAATCGAGAGATCATTAATTCGATGTCAGTTTCAGGCAGAAGCTAACGTAAATATGTAGGGACATGCAATATGGACCAAATGAAACGTAAGGTATGAGTTGTGAGAGTGATAGAGGCTCAAATAGACATATTTCACTAAAGAACTGTTACGAATATCGTGGCTTTGGGACATTAGATACGATACATAGAAGATTAGGATGACCCTGTGTAAGGAGACACGCACAAATCGAGACACTGTTATAAGTATTACATTGGGAAGCCTATTGTAGTGTGGTTTTAAGGAATTTTACCTTGTAATAAGGTGATCTTTTAAATTGGACTCTCTTTGAATTGGTACTTTCATTGAGAGCCGGCCAACCAAAAAAGGCTACTTGTATATAGATTGACTGGTAAAAGGCTGAGTGAAGTGTCGTGAAAATCGCTAGGGATAACAGCTTTCAACTTGATAGACTAGTTTTTTTAGATAAACTCTCCCTTTAAACCAAAGGGAAATTAAAGGTACTAAATTAAAAGATGATGATCATTGGGCGTAGAATGTGGAGACACAATTAAATGAGCTGATATATACAGTTACTGTTGAAGGCCAATGTTGTAACAGTACTGGCTGTGGAGTAGAATTAATTAATGGAGTTTGGAGAGAAGCTAGACAGTATTGTCTCATTGCCATGGCAACATGAACCAGCATGCAAGAACAACGTCTGTGTGTGTACCGCACCAGGTCATGCATGTGTTCTCACTGCCAAAACGGTCCGAGACTGACGACGTCGACATACGCGTACGTGCATGGTTGGATCCCCATTTGTGATAAATATTACTATACACAAGGCATATTAAATTTCTCTGGTTTAACTAACCTGCTTCTTCTGTTTTTTTTCCATGATCGCTAT
This sequence comes from Vachellia pachyceras, assembly GCA_025593235.1. Classification (NCBI taxonomy): domain Eukaryota; kingdom Viridiplantae; phylum Streptophyta; class Magnoliopsida; order Fabales; family Fabaceae; genus Vachellia; species Vachellia pachyceras. The sequence continues at coordinate 3,174 of JANTPZ010115030.1, forward strand.
GATCGATCTGGTATGGACACATATTGGTGTCATAATGTTTGTGGCATGATGTCATCCAGAAATATCTAGGTTGATCTCTTAATTAAATAGCAAATCGTGATATACAATATGGCCATTACATACAATAAAATTTCGTCTCATCACAATCACCGGCATATATAATACCTCATGTTCTTAATACAAGTATCGGTTAACTTTTTAAGGAGATTAAATAAGATAATATATTTATTATTTTTTTCAAACTAAACATTTTGAATATATAATGTAAAGTAATTTATTTAACCATCTTAACCTCGTCAAAATGTCAAATAGAGCTGTTATTAAGAACAATAGTTGGTTTATTGTTTAAGGTCTTTTACTCTATGCCTACCTCAACACACACACAAAATTATTCGTGTGAAATGCCTAACCAGTCGTACTGGTATTAGATATTATGGTGACTGCTTAATCTCTCGCTGTAGTGGTCAAGGTTTGTATCTGTTTAGGGTCAACTAACTTCTAATTTGATTTCATTGTTCTGATACTTACAGTACATCGCTTACGGTACTGCAGTTAATTACCATGCCCGACAAAAGAAAAATTTTCATAGTTTATTATTATCAGTGCTATAAGTATTGATTAAAGGAGAGGACCTTGAAAAATTTCTGCTAAGAAATAAGCTGCAAATAACAAGTTAGATAATTCCCTACAAATATAGAAGTATGCATGGCAAATTCTGATACTTAACTGTTATTTTTTTGTCATATATGTACAGCATTTGAACTCAGAACCTCATGTTTAAACAAGACTTAAGAGGAGAGATTAAATCTTAATATCATTTGGCTATATTAGGCCCCGACAAGACTTAAATAATTGAGAATGAGCCACGGCCTATGATTACTTTAATTTTCCAAGTTTTGACGGGAAAGGGTTAGAGAAAGATTAGGAGGGCAAGTGTACACATTTAGTAGCCATAAATATAAAAAGATACAGCGTGTTGCCATATATAGCAGATAGGTTTATGGAAAATGATACAAGGCCCATGCTAATCCTGATCACATATAAATAAATAGGCTTTACGAATATTGTATCTCACAAATATTTCTCTTTCTCCTTTTAATTAAGCGTTTTCCTCTTGGCTATGGACTGTTGCAGGAATGCAGGATGATATCCGTATCCTTGCGTTCTGTAATTTCCTTTCCTTTGCAGTACTACTGTTGTTGTTTTGTTATTAAAAAAAACCAAGTGTACTGGCGGAATAAGTAATGATCAATTCTTATCATATTAACTTCAAATATTATTATTTTATAATGTGTGTAAATAATGTGTGTGAGTACCTTTCAATGGGATACGTCCAATGATATTGAACCGGGCCTCCGAGTTTTGCCTCCTGGACAAGGTATACGGTGAGGTGCACCATGACGGTGAAAAATGAAGGAGGGAAGATCATTTCAAGATGACACAATGTGAGAATTATCTGCTGCTGCAGTTGATCTAACTCCTCAGTGATAAGAACCTTTGCACACAACTTTCTGAAGAATGAACAGAGCTCTACCAATACCGTTGACACTTCTAGAGGCAATGTGTTTTTAAGTGACAATGGTAGTAATTGTTGCATAATGACGTGAGAGTCATGACTCTTTAATCTAGATACCTTCTGAGACTGCAAATCGATAAACCTTGAAATGTTGCTTGAATATCCATCAGGAACCCTAATATTCTTCAACGTTGAGAGAAATATATCCTTATTCGGCTTCGTTAAGATGAATTTTGCTGGTTGAAACTTGTCATTGTCGTCTGGCCAAGCATCTTGATGAATTCCCGTGGATTGTAAATCCTTCCTGGCTCCTAGATGATCTTTGGACTTCCCAGATTCGTTCAACAAAGTGTACAGAACATTATCGCACACATTCTTTTCAATGTGCATAACATCAAGACTGTGACGTAATATATTAGTCTTCCAATAGGGAAGAGTGAAAAATATACTCCTCTTCCGCCATTATTGAACCGAGTCAACCTACAAAGTACTACGTGGTCCCCTTCCACCTCGTTCTGAATTATCCTTCTTTCCAAACTCAAAATTAACATCAGTAAGATGACTCAAAATATCAGAACCACTTAACACGGCAGGTGGTCCTCTTCTTTAATGTGTTCCATCAAAACGATTTCTTTGCAACCTAAGTCTATGCTTGCCATCAAGAAATCGGCGATGTCCAATAAAGCACCACTTCCGACTGTGTGATAGGCGTAATGGCTCTGCGTCAAAGTTACACACGGGACAAGCGAGGCCAGTATGCACGTTCCATCCAGCTAGAGTTCCATGACCCGGAAAGTCACTTATCGTACACATTAAAGCCGCACGCAATTTGAATAGCTCCTTATCATGTGCATCATATGTCTCAACCCTATCATTCAATAATTCAACCAACTCCTTCATCAAGGGTTGCAGGTACACATCAATATCGTTGCCCGGTGCTTTCTTTCCTGGGATGATCATAGGCAAAATGAATGAGTTCTGCTTCATACACATCCAAGGAGGAAAATTGTATGGAACTAATACCACAGGCCAAATACTGTAATTTGTGCTTAGGTTCCCGAAAGGATTGAATCCGTCAGTGGCCAGAGCAAGGCGTACATTTCTCAGATCCGCCGTAAAATCTGGAAATTCTTTATCAAACCCCTTCCAAGCCTCGGAATCCCGCGGATGTCTTAACTTACCATCTTGATTCGGTTCAACAGCATGCCACCTCATGTGCTCAGCAGTTTTAGACGAGAAATACAATATCTGAAGTCACAGCTTCAAAGGAAAGTATCGAAGAATCTTTGTAGGCTTCTTCTTCTTATTCTTCCCCTTCCCGTCCGGCTTGTATCTCGAGGTGTTACACCGCTTGCAAATTACTCTATCCACATCTTCTCTCCAATAAAGCATGCAATCATTTGGATACGAATGGATTTTTTATACTTCAAACCCAATTTAGTGATAATCTTCTTTGCATCATAAAAAGATGCTGAGATCGATGCTTCAGGGAATGCGTCGAGCAACAATTCTAATATTATCGACATTCCCTTATCAGATATACTAAATAGACACTTAATGTGATACAATTTAATTAAAAAAGAAAATTTGGAGTACTTTACACACCTAGGATATAGAGCTTTGTCAACTTCTTCCATGAGCTCAAAGAAAGTACGAGCTTCCACGTTCCTCATGTACTGAGGTTCCGATCCTTCCACTTAACCTGTGACTACATTATCATGAACACCAAAAGCATCACGAAGTGCATCATGGACTGGGTCAACCCGATCCTCTTCCACTCTTATTTGCGAGAATGGAAGAGTACACTCTCTCAATACATTACCAGTTTCTCCATGAAATACCCAGTTTTTGTAACTTTGAGGGAACGGCTTAACAATCAAGTGTTCCCTAACAACATCTTTAACATGCCATTTTTTGAAATTACATTTAGAGTAAGGACACGAAATCTTACCATTAATCTTGCCATATCTATCAGCAAAATCCAGGAAACTGTTTAATCTGGCCAAATATTGAGCGGACGTGCAAGGAAACATGATCTATGACTTATCCATCGCATGAGACTTGAGCGCAATATCACCAAGAATTAGAAAGTGTGATTAGAGACAGAAATTAGAGGAAGAACAGGGAATTTGGCAAGAAATCTGCTTCTATAAAGTTAAAATTTGTGTAAGTCAACGGTCAAATATATGCAGCGGTTATAAACCGCTGCAAATTCAGAGACAAATTCATGACCGTTGAGATTAGCAGCGGTTAAAAACTGCTGCTAATAAGGAGATCGTTGAATAATGTAGCGGTTACATAACCGCTACAATATAAGAGGGAAATTTTGAAATTTCAGATTTGCAGCGATTTTTAACCGTTGCTAAATGGGTGACCATTGAAAAAACCGCTGCTAAATGGTCAACCGTTGAAAATTGTAGTGGTTAAGTAACCGCTACAAAATAAGGTGGAAATTTTAAAATTTCAATTTTGCAGCGGTTTATAACCGCTGCTAATTTTATTTTAACAATAATTTAAATTATTATAAGAATTATTAAAAATTTAAATATTAAAAAAAATTTATTTCATTCAAAATATAAATATTAGTAAAATTCAATAATTGATTAACTTTAATAATTTGTAAAATTATTTAATGATTTGTAAATTTATATTATTTTAATTTGTAAATATATTTTTTATATTTAACGTTAATTATATTTTAGCTTTAATAATTTGTAAATGAATTAATAAACAAAATTTGTATAAAAAAGAAAAAAACATTAAAATTTCAATAAATAAACAAAATCATACAAAAACAAGTGTCCAAAATTTGTATCAAAAAGAAAATAATACAAAAATTTCAATAAATAAACAAAATAATACAAAATCAACTGTCTGCTGGGGGGCTGGGGATCTTCGGACTGGGGAGGTGAGGGTGGTGGAGGTACTGGGGTTGGGGGGCCATGGCCTACAGCGGAGGTAGTTCAGGTAGAGCAGAACCAGGATAGACAGCCTAGAATGCCATCTGCAGCATGACATTCGCAGACTGCCTCTATATCTCCCACTGCTGCTGCATCTGCTCCTGCATCTGCTGCTGTTGCAACTGCACCTGCACGTCTCTATCCATCTCTGGAGGTGCTCTGTGACACCGAGGCCCAGATGTAGTCTACTGGGACGCAGCAGCAGAGGAGGAAGTCCCAGCCTCATACGATTGACCCCCATAGACAAGGTTTTTGGGCGCCTTAAACCCGAACCCTAGGAGTCGGCCGGGGTGCCTGTCACGCCCGTCCATGGCGGTTCTCATTGAGGCAGTGGGGTCTAAAGCTAACCCCTGGGACTCCCTCAACTCAGCGTCGGTACGCTGAATACGACTCTGTACTTGAAAAAATTAAATCAAAATATTAAAAATATCTATAAATATTATAATTATCTAATTATAAATAATTATACATTTACTAATTTCAAAATTAATTCAATAATTTAACAATTAATTATAAAAATTTCTAAAAATTTAATAAAATTATAAAATAATAACAAAATTATTTATTTAAAAATTAATTAAACAGTATAAATATTTTTTAAAATTAGAAAATAGTTACAATTCAATTAAAAATTACTAATTATTTATAGAATTACAATTTTAAAATTTAATTATAAATTTAAAAATACTTACAATGAGCTCCTCGGTCTCCTGCGTCATGGGAGATCCATCTGAGTGTCTATGGGTGGTCACAAACATCTCCCCGTATGTCACTTTCCAGCCCCTCTTCCGTGCCGCCTTATCCAGCTCTGAGTATACGACGAAGAACGGCTTCGATCCTGCCATATGGTGGATCGTTTGCCGGGACCGACTCCTCACAGCTTCCTCGCCACGGCCTGCTACTCCGGCGACCTCCTGAACTGGACAAATCTGGCCCAGTCCGCCGCATCGACCCCGTCTGGGACGTCCGCCTCCAGCTCCTGGATCGTCTTGGTCCCGTCTCCCTCCTTTTGGTGGTACAGGCGATTCCGCCTGTTTTTCCACCCTTCCCCCATCTTCGAGATGGCGAACTCCTTGTTCGCATCTCGTACAACAAACTTGCCCTGCAACAGATAGCAAAATTAAAGTTAGTAAATTATTTATTAATTAAAAAAATATTAATTTAAATAATTTAAATATTTGAAACAATAAAAATTTTACCTTCACTTTCTCCCATACACTATTCTTCATGCTCTGCTGGATCCCCTTCCAGGTCTTAACACTGATGTCGAACTGGAGGAAGTTCCCACCCTGCTCAGTCAGGTAGCAGTTGAAGAGCTGATCGCCCTTCCCCCGCGGCTGCCGGGTGATGTCGTCCCACTCCACGATGACCCTCTGTTCACTAGGGAGTTGGTGTACATCCCTCAGTGTGAGCTTCCTCGTAACGATTGCCCCTGTCGAATCTGAAAATTGAATTTATACAATTACTAAATAAATTGAATTTATACAATTACTAAATTGAATCTGAAAATTGAAAATTGAATTTATACAATTATTAATAAATAAATAAAATAAATAAAATATTACAAATTAAATAAATAATTAAAATTACTAAACAAATTATCTAAATCATCTTAATTCATAAACAAATTAAATACAACATTTTAATTAAATAATGTATTAATTGTTTACTTACCCCGAATGTCGACCTCAAACCCAGTCGATCGACTAGCAGAAGGGCGCCGGAATCCTTGGTCCCTCTCTATCTCCTGGTTCTCAAACATCTCAGCCTCTTCGACTGAGATGTTGATATTGCTGATCTCGAAGTCATCGACGTTCAGCATAACATCGCCTTCCTCCTTACCATCTCCAATGTCGGGGAACATATGCTCCTTCCCATGCCCCCTGCTCTGATCCTGATCAGCTATCTAAAAAAAATTTAATTTGAAAATTTAGTTAAAATAAAATAAACGATTTTAAAATAAATATAAATATCTAAAAAATAGAAAATATAAATAAAACAATTAATTAAAATTAAAACATAAAAAATATTTTAAACTAACTTCTGATGCGACGCTTTGAAAGGTCGAAAGTGCGAAAATGAGGGGGAGGGGAGGTTTATATAGGCACTGATCTAGTAGCGGTTCTAGACAAACAGCAGCAAATTAGTAACGGTTTTGCGAAAACCGCTACCATAACCGCTGCAAAACTAGGGCGCCGGCTTGGGAAATCTCGATATTTTGCAGCGGTTTGTCTGAACCGCTACTAATTGAGAGACTCTTCATTTTTGTAGCGGTTATTTTTGAAAAAACCGCTACAAATTGAGACATAAATCAGTAGCGGTTATCATAACCGCGGTGACTGTCGACCTTTCTCTTCTGCAACAGTTTGCATTTATTGAAACCGTTGCAAATTTTCTGAAAAACCACTACAAAAGTAACACCTAGATTGTCATCACATATTTGCAACACTTTGACCAAAAAACCGCTACAAAACTCAACATTTAGTAGCGCTTTGCTTAACCGCTACTAATTAACCGTGGCTAAATTCCTGTTTTTTGTAGTGTTTGATTTTGAACCCGATCCAACGTGATGAGTTAGTTTAATCTAGTTTAGTTAGATTGTATTATATATATTACTTATTTAAATTGGATTGGATTAGCCTAGGGTTTTAGTGCACCCTGTATAGCAGGCTAATTGCTCAGCTTGGTTGGACATAGCTAGTCTGCTTAATGCAAATGGGTGGGGTATTTTGCCCTATGTGTACAAGAAGTTGAGACAACATTATTGACATGGTATCATCTGCCTCAATGGCTCTCCCATGAAAGAATTCTTTGATTTATGGCTTGTTTGGCAAATAGCTTTTACAGATTCCGAGGCAAAACCTATATTTTGGGGAATAGATTTTGAAAAATAGCTTTTACGAATTCTGAGGCAAAACCTAGGTTTTGAAAAGTTATTTATGTTTGGGACGTTATTAGTTTTTACGGATTCTGAGGCAATAAAGTTGTAAGAAAAGAGGAAAGAGAAAGAATGAAAAGTAGGAAATAGAAAATAGAAGAAAGAAAAAGTATGAGAAAGGAAAGAGAAAGAAAGAAAAAGTAGGAAAGAAAAAGAAGGAAAAAAGTAGGAAAGAGAAAGAAGGAAAAAAGTATGAAAGAGAAAACTTAGGTTTCAAAATCAAGGTTTCAAATCGAAGTTTTGTAACAAAAATAGCTTTTCTGAAATTTTTTTGTGCTTGGACAAAACCCAAATTTTGAGGTAAAACCTATGTTTTGAAACTAAACCTAAATTTCAAGGAGAGGAGGTAAACAAACCCTTATTCATGCTTTCCCACTCACTCGTGTCAATGTCAATGTTGTTTCGTTAGATGATTTTCATAGCAATTCTGTGTGTACTTAACTTCCTTGTAAAACTCTTGTCTCCTTAATACCATTTTGTCTTATTCAATAAAAAAAAGGAGGAAAAAGATACTCTAGAATTTATTTACTTAATTTAATTATATTAAAGATCTTAGTTTAAAGTTTAAAATGATTGAATACGAATTAAAGTAACAAAATCAAAACCACAGAAAAGATTTCAATTTGAACATGAGTTGTGGCCCGAAGTTATTTTTTGTTGAATGCCATGCCAAACATGCCCTATCATGTTCACCGCCCTCAACTTGGTCCTTTTTATAGTTGTGAAGAGAAATTAAAAATAAATTTTATAATCTGATCAAAATATAAATGTTTCGTAATCATTATGTCAAGAAGTATTTTGATGAAACCCAAAATTTTGAGAGTCAACCTTAATGGACATAATATTTGTATAAGATACATGTTAATTTCATCATATATATTTTTTAAAATAAAAAATAGGTTAAAGTATACTTTTAGTCCTTTATGTTTGTGTTAGGTTCCACTTTAATCCTTTAAGTTTAAAAAGTGCACTTTTAGTCTTTTAAACTTAACGCCGTTAGTTTTTCTTAACGGAAATTGCTGACTCATCAAACTTAACGCTGTTTTTTTAAATCTTTTTTTATTTTACACAATTTAAAATATCAAATTTATTATATTATTAAATTAAAATTAAAATGTGAGTATGTTTTGTCAACGTTTTATTGCACATTCATCAATTAAATTTGATGAATCAGCAATTTCCATTAAGAAAAACTAACGGCGTTAAGTTTGAAAGACTGAAAGTGCACTTTTTAAACTTAAAGGACTAAAATGAAACCTGACGCAAACATAAATGACTAAAAGTATACTTTAGCCTAAAAAATATTTCTGTGATTTAAATAAAATAGAGGGGGGATGAGTGTATTTTCGTAAATAATTTATTGTGACTAAATAGGTGATAACGAAACCATAATAAGCAATAATAGGCAATGACGAAATTAAAGTAGGCAAATAACAAAATTAAAATAGGCAATATAGAAATTAAAATGGGAAATGATCAGTCACAGGAAATTTCCTATTATAGTTTTGCTATTACCTATGTCATCATGGAGTTCATATGATTAGTCATTTCCACTTTAATTTCGGTATTGCCTATTTTTGTTTCATTAGTACCTTCTTTGGTGTTGTTATTGTTTTCCTTTGAAAATCCGGTAAAGAAGTATTTTTATGTAAATTAAGGTAAATATGTGGAGAAAATTATCTCGTTTTAAAAAAAAATACTGCTAAACATACTTTTAAAGAATAAATAAACTTTTTCAAATAAACAAATTGTTTCCTTGAGCTTCACGATTGGCTATGGTAGTTTTGTTATTGCAACTCAGGATTAATAGCGTCTTTTACAAACATTTCATTATTTCATAGTCCTCCCTTTGATCTAACGTAGTACTGTTATGGATATTGGACATCCTCATTTATCCTTTTTTTCCCCAATTATAAGTGTTTTTTCTTTTGGATTTTCTCCATCAAATTTGAATTTAATAAGGACAAGCCATTATAGCGATTGATCCTCGGACCATATATGTTTGAAATTGAATGGATGTCCCAACTTACCAGATTCAAAACAAATATATTTCTCCCCATTTTCGCATCTGCTGCGTTCACCATACTGTTTATGACTGCACTCATTAATTTATAATTTCTAAAATCATTAAAATTATGGAGACAACAGCTGACAAATAATTGCCATTTATTATTTTAAAGGATCCGTTTGAAAACCATGGTTGATTTGTTGCGTTAACGTTGTTTTTTTTTACTTCTTTTTGTTTTTTTTGGTACGTAGATCCTGACAATTAATGTAGATACATGAATTTGTCAAGTACCCACACCTCATAAACGGGAAATTATAATTATATCCTTTTATATAATTTTTCAAAAAGGCTCTCACAATATCCTCTGACATCCAGTGAAAGACTGAAAAAAAAAAGAAGGAAAGAAAGGCTTCCAAAGATAAACGCCAACAAAAAACTCAAACTCTTCCATCTATCATATGTTCGTCTGTGGTTTATTTTACTAATTTATTTATGTTTAAACAGGTGCTAAACACCATTTCCAAAAAAAAAAAGATACATTTTGAGATATTTATAATTCATATATATATATATATATAATAGACCGGTCTATCTACCCGTGATCTCACTAATATCAACAAAATCTAATAAGGTTATTGAATATCTTTGTTAATTTATAAGATTTAATTAATTTAGTTAAAAATGTCATATCCATCTATCCTCTCTGATCCTTATATGCGTCAAAATATGGATAATTAATGTCAAAAAAAATGTTATGGTTGGTAGTGTTGGAATATAATGTATCAATAAACACACACAAACACTAATCTTTTTTGGCCAAGTTGGTTGACGAGAATGTAGATGGCAGTTCCATCAATTCAAGTAGATATATTGATCCGCATTCAATTATTAAAAGATATGATGTCATATACTTACAATAAATAATATACTTAAATTAAATAAAAATTATTCATATTAAATAATATCCTTGAGATATCTAATTTGACACTCATATAATTACAATAATATCTTAAAAGTTAAACTACTAACATATCCTAAATATCATTAAGATGATTTAAAGTATATAAAAGATAGGTCAAATCTTCCTAATAATCCATTAAATACAAGATGACCCCTTTTTTAACTAATAAAATTATATAGAAAATAAAAATAAAAAGATTTAATTGTTTCCTCTTAATAGTTGAATGTGTAAAATATCTAATTGAATTCACATAATTGGCCTCCGTTCTTATCATTGGTCCCCTGCTTTTAAGAGTACATGCCTTGTTTGTGCCGACAATGCCACATGCTCCATGGTCCTTCAATTCAATTTGCTGTCTAAATGCCTCCAACCTAATACCCCCAACGTACCATCGTTATTCAATACCCTCGCCCTCCCTCTCTCCGACCACCTTCATGGACGACGGTGACTCCACACAGCCACTTATCACCGACGAACCCCATCAAATCCAACCTCACTCTTATTCTACCTCCACAGCCACCACAGTTTCCTGCGCCTGTACCGACGACATCCCTCCTCTCACTGGCCCCAAAGACTTCTCCACACAGTTCTTGTTCGAGTCTACGAAGCTCTGGTACCTCGCAAGCCCCACCATTTTCTCCTCCGTCTCCAAGTACTCCCTCGGAGCCATCACTCAGGTATTCGCAGGTCATGTCGGCACAATCGACCTCGCCGCCGTCTCCGTGGAAAACTCCGTCATTACTAGCTTCTCCTTTGGCGTCATGGTTAACTGTGTTCCTAATTCCTTCCCAATTTTGTATTGTGAATGATTTTTGCTTGATTGATCGAAGTGAAGTGATCGACTGATCAGCAATTGAATCGCAGCTTGGAATGGGAAGGGCGTTGGAGAAGCTACGTGTTAGAGCGTACGGAGAGGGACACGTGGACATGTTAGGGGTCTACATGCAGAGTTCATGGGTGACATTGCTCTTCACGGCGATGATTCTGAGCCTTCTTTACATATTCTCGGAGCCGACTCTGAAGCTGATAGGGCAAACCACGGAGATATCGGAAGCGGCAGGGAGATTCACCGTGAGGGCGATTCCGCGGCTTTTCGCTTAAGCGTTGAACTTTCCGATCGCCAAGTTCTTGCAGGCGCAGAGTAAGGTGATGGTGATGGCGGGGATATGGGTGGCGGCTCTGGTGGTGCATGCGGCTTTGAGCTGGTTGCTGATGATAAAGCTCCGGTGGGGGTTGGCGGGTGCGGCGGTGGTGTTGAACGGGTCGTGGTGGTTCATCGTGGTGGCTCAGTTTGCATATATAGTAAGCGGGCGATGCGGGCAAGCATGGAATGGCTTCTCATGGGAAGCGTTTCAGAATCTTTGGGTTCTCATGGGAAGCGTTCGTCTCTCTCTAGCTTCTGCTGTCATGCATTGGTGAACAAATTAACTCGTATCTAACCCCCCAAAAAAAAAATTAACTCATATCTCCCAATTGATTTTTCTTTTTCTTTTTGCATTTTTATTTTTTCACATTATTTTCTTTCAAGAAGTCATGAGAATCTATTTAATTATTTGTGTTACCATGCAAAAATACCCATGATATTTAAAACAGGAGAAAAATGCCAACAGCCTTAAATATAACCAAAATGTTACTTTTGTGTGTGGGATCCATGATATATTTGCATATTTAGTGGTGCTGTTATATTTTATCACATTTTAAATGCTCCTAAATATTTTTTTTAGGCCTGAAAAGCATATGTTGTTGACACACTTTTAATAAAAAAGTCATGGGAATTTTTTCACTTTAACCCTAATTGTTTTGATTAGAAATAATACATTTTTTTCTGCTTCAAATAAGGATGAATTAATTACTATAGTTAGGTCACAATGAAGAATGTTAGTATTAACAAGTCATTACATGTAATGATAAGTGCCGCAACAAATAATAACATATTGATGCTCACTTATTATTAATAATTTGGTTCGACTACGTCCTTTTTCTTAAAACTTGATAAGATAACCGTCAAATAATTGATTTGCATTTTCTCGTACAAAAATTATAAATGACAAGGCCCAATGCAAGTTACTGTGTGTGTGTGTGACTGAGTTTATTTAGTTATCGCGCAGCCTGAAAGTATGGTATTGTATGGCGCTGTCACTATTTGCTGGGTATATCTCAAGAATCCTCAAGTCTTCGTCAATGGCTTATCTATATGGTGAGTGCATCATGATGACAATTAATTGATAACTAACATTCTTATTAATTTGTTTCACCATTAACTCTCCCCATCATTATATATTATTTCACCTCATCACTCCCATCTGTTCCTTTTCTTTCTTGTGTTTTTTCTTCCTTTTGTCATTTCTCTTAATCTTTTAACCACTCCCTCTTTAACATACATGCGAGTGTGTGTTATTTTGTTTATTACCATTATTAGTGCGCTACACGTATTATATGAATATTGAGTCTCCTCAAAATGATGCTACTTAATCCCACTAAACTAGCTGTAATATCTACTACGTATCTTTTCACAAATTTTCATCATAAAAAATTATAAAAGGTTTGCTTACACTCGCTATCATCACTGTTTCTTTGGAAAAGCTAGCTCCGTAGGGTTAATACTCAATAATTACATTAGTAACAAAAACTTTTTTGTTTATGTACCCTAGCGATGCATATTTAATAAGCAGCGACGTCCTTGTATGGATTCTTTTTTTTTTTTGCTAAAGTATACTTTTAATCATTTATATTTGTCTCAAGTTTCATTTTAGTTATTTAAGTTGTAAAAGTACACTTTCAGTCCCTCAAATTTAACGCCGTTAGTATCTCTTAACGGAAATTGCTGACTCATCAAACTTAAGTGACATGACATTCACATGGTTGAATAGTCATCAATTAAGATTGATTTAAAATATTAGATTTATTATATTGTTAAATTCATGTGGGTGAACATGACATTAAACAATTTAAAATATAAAATTTATTATATTATTAAATTAAAATTAAAATGTGAGTATCTTTGTCAACATTTTATTGCACAGTCATCAATTAAGTTTAATGAGTCAGCAATTTCTATTAAGAGAGATTAACGGTGTTAAATTTGAAGGATTGAAAGTATACATTTTAAACTTAAAGGATTAAAATGAAATCTAATACAAATATAAATGACTAAAAGTATACTTTAGCTTTTTTTATTGTCATACTAATATATCATTACTTGTCCAAGTTTTCAAAAAGCCGACCCATCGATTCCTTGATTACTATATATTTGTTGAGTTGGCAGCATGAACACATTGCGATGGACCATCATGGTATCTTTGGGGATGAAAGTTGCCATAAGGTTAATTTATCTCTCCCCATCTCCATGCATGGTTATCGATCTGATTTGACTTCTTATATATATATATATATATAGTATAATAAATTTGTTGTAACTCTGTGTGTGTGTAATATGTGGGCATGCAGTAAAAAAGTGCCGAACGAAGTGGGAGCAGATCATCTACGAGCAGCGAAATTCTCTTTGGTGGTTGCTGTAATAACTTCCACTTTGATAGGCCTCTTATTGGCCGTCGTTTTGATAATCTCTCGAGAATATTACCCTTCGTTATTTGCAAACGACACCCAAGTTCAGGATATTGTGAAGCAGCTGACACTATTATTGGCCTTGTGCATCGTCATCGACAACGTTCCGCCAGTTCTTTAATTTCAGGTCTTAATAACATTCTCTATATCTTTAATTTGTCTGATGATTAGCTTTAAAGATAATGGGACTTTGATTGAGAAACAAGTCACATCAAACCAAACCCTTAAGCGTACATGGGTTGAAGACCTATATATATATATATATATTTATGTTAATCTCCCCTACACACACTAATTAAACACATTAACCTAGGACCCTTTATATGTAAAGCCTCAACGGATAACATATAATTAAGATGAGTTTAATGGTCTCTACAATGTGTGTGTATATATATGTAGATATATAAGTTGGTTGTGTTGTGCAGGAGTGGCCATAGAGGCAGGATGGGAGACTCGTGTAGATTATGTTAACATTTCATGCTACTACCTCTTTGGTATTCCTGTGGGTCTCGTACTGAGTTACAAGCTTAACTTGGGTGTCACGGTACTGACCCAATATCTATCTATACATACACACACACATAATATCCTCGACGTCTTCTTTGATATATATATGTATATAAATATCTTCTATATTTAGTACGTAGACGACTAAACGTTTGATTTTGGGTTGTGTGTGTGTGAATGTTGATTGACAGGGAATCTGGTGTGGAATGATGTCGGGGACTATACTTCAGACTTGTGTGCTTTTCATCATGATTTATCGAACAGACTGGAAAAAAAGGTGAGATATATATATATATATTGTCACGTACGTGCTGGAATAGTACTGATGATCGAGTGAGACTATATACACACACATAGGGTTTTATGAATCATAATAAGCATAAATATGTGCGCGCGCGCGCGCATTTTCAGGCTTCGCTTGCAAAGGATAGAGAATAGAATAAAGAGATGGGGAGGGCACGAAGATTTGACAGTGAACGAGGACGAAAACGAAGATGGAACATGAAGGAGTCGATGAAGATTGTAATAAAATTAAAGAGCACCTTCATCAAGAGACGACATTGATTTATATGTCAATGCTCTTTCCTTTCATTTTCTTCTCTTTATTTATTTGTTCTTTGATTTTGTATTTTGTTTAACGAAATAGACGTATATATGTTGCATCCTCAAATCATAAGCTTAAGTTTCCTTTTTGCCAAGTCAGGATGGACTCAAATGATGTATGGTGTTGTTATATTGTTCTGATCTCCTTATTTGGAATCTCATGAGCTGAGCATTCATGCCTTTCGGATCTCCCTCCAATAAAATAATTCACCACTATACACAAATATACTTCTATATATAAAATTAACACATTATTTCCATAAGCACCATTTTTTGTTTCTCTCAAATTTTTTTTTCACTCAACACAGATACCATTTTATTGAGGACACTCTTGTTCAAGCTACTGTCAGGTACTAAGGGTTTGTTTGAGAGTTAGGTTTGAAACCTAGGTTTCACAGATTCCGAGGCAAAACCTAGGTTTTGAAAAGTGATTTATATTTGAAAAGTTATAGCTTTTACGGATTCCGAGGAAAAAAAGTAAGAAAGGGTGTGTAGGAAAGAGGAAAGTAAGAAAGAGAAAGAGAGAAAAAGTAAGAAAGAGAAAAGAGAAAAAAATAGTAAAAAGAGAGTGTAAAAGAGAAAACCTAGGTTTCAAACCTAGGTTTCAAAAAATTGAAACCAAACGAGCCCTAAATGTGAACACATTTCTTAGTAAGTATTTGAACCTTGCTTCGCCAAAATAACGAGTAGCTACCACTACTGTTGCTACCACTACCCATTAGGGGCATTCAATATCTATAAAAACCAAATGGGTATAAATGGGTGTTTGAGAAGGGTTTTATCTTGATTAGCATAAAAATACTTTTTAAATTGATTTTGGATGCTTAACGGACAGTTAATTCTTGCTCATTAGTATTGAGTGAACTTGTTGAAAATCCAGTTATTTATATTAACCCAAGCCTTATTTTGTTTGCCAGACATTGACCCATTACCGTTAAATTATGGACCCGAGTACTCTCATAGTCTATAGTCTGCGTACTTCAGCCCATTGGATTCGGCCCAATTTCTTTTTTTTTTTGCCAGTCCCAATTATTTTGGTGAGAAAACCATGTGACTTTAAAAAAAATTGCAAAATAACCTTATTAGTTAAAATCAACACAAAACACTTATCTTTGACTATTAGTTAAAATCCATCCCCTTTCATGGGAAGACTTGTTGGTATATGAATGGCATATTGAGATCAATTGACCTTCGTATCAATGAAGTTAAAAAATTACTTGAAATTCTATTTATTATTTTTAAATTAATTTATCTGATTTATTAATTAGATTTTTAAACAGTTTATTATATACTTCATTAATTCTATATAAAAATCAACTAATTTCTTGAGGGAATATTTTTTAAGCCTAAATGAATTGCCTTCACTATGGTAAGAGCCATTATCCATCTGGATATAGGGCTTGTTTGGCGGAGCGGTTGAAAAAAACTAAATGCACATTAAATCGTGTTTTTTCACAAAATGAGATAATCTCATTCATATAGTTACCTCGACTTACGTAAAAGTGCTTCTCTACCGCGTTCCCAATCGGATAATAAATTTTTTTCATATAGATGAAATCTTTTGAAATCTAACATAACTTGATTTTATTGTCTTACCGTACAATTTATTTGTAGTGTGCTATTAAAAAACTGGGACCAATGAACTGTTTAGGGCATGTTTCGGATCAAGTTGCAAAACATAGGTTTTGTCTAAATACAAAAAATTTTCAGAAAAGCTATTTTGGTTATAAAATCTCAGTTTGAAATTTAGGTTTTCTCATTCTTACTTTTTATTCATTTTTCTACTTTTTCCTCTTTCCTACTTTTTTTCCTTCTTTCTCTTTCATCTTTCCTACTTTTTCTTTCTTTCTCTTTTATCTTTCCTACTTTTCATTCTTTCTTTTCCTCTTTCCCATATACTTTTTGTTTCAAAATCCGTAAAAGCTAATAACTTTCCAAACATAAATCACTTTTCAAAACCTAAGTTTTACCTCAAAATCCGTAAAAGTTATTCTCCAAAATTTATTTTTCAAAACCTAGGTTTTACCTCGTAATCTCTAAAAACTATCTTAATTTAATTTCATTCAAATTTGACTTTTTATTTTGTTCAAAAGAAATTTCCACGTATAATTTTGACAGAGTTTGAAAGGATTAATATGTGTTTAGTAAAAAAAATATTTGAACCTTAATTTATTTTCCTTTTGAAAACATTTTCTATCATTGATGATAATCAATAAAATAAAAATATTTATCATTGGCCCTACTTATGGTAGGATTAAAAAACACATTTACAGCGGTTGATATAAAATTTTTTTCGTATATTTATCTCATAAATTATAAATTATATTAAAAATAGTTGATAATCAAACCTCTTGATCATGACAATTAATTGCTGAGTTTATCGTTGGCACCTTTCAATTCATAGACGAGGATTCTTTGCTTGCTACAGGTAACGTTGTAACGCATACCAAAATTTCCATAATAACCTTTTTTTTTTTTGCCTTTGTTAGATTTGATTCCCAAGCTCACACTACAAGCATGGTTTGCTCCAAATTCAAGAAATCTTGGAATCTTATCGCACTCCTTTTTCGTGTTATGTAATGTTATTTTTTTTTATAGATTTCTCTTAACTTTTAACATAAATAAACTTACACTATGGCAACTAATAGTTTGCTGCATTATATAGAAAATTGACAAAGGCAACAAATTGATTTTGCTGTATCACACAGAAATTTTTTCTCAACAATTTTCTTGTAAAAAATTTTGCAGCTTGTTAAATGTAAAAAAAAAATGTTTCAGTGTGATTTGAAGTTATATAATCCTCAATACACGTATATTTTAATCATTAATTAAAAAGTACAACTTCTTAGGACTATTTAAGAGTTCGTTTAAAAATCTGTTGAAGAATAATTTTTACAAAATATTTTAAATAATAAATTTAAAAAAAATAATTTTTACGACAAATCTAAATTTTAAAAGTAAGCACTTAAATAAAATATAAATTTTAAAAGTGAACCAATAGAAACCTAAGAAGAAAATAATATTCGTAATATAAAGTAGAAAACGAGTCAGCGACAACCGACCACAAAAAAAGGTCAAAAAGGAGGCTGCCAACATCTGATGAGAAGATCGCAAAAATGGGATTGCCAAAGCCCAAAAGGTCGTAGCTTCAGCTTTGTCCATAGCTAATCCGTTTCTTCTATGTTGTGCGCTACGACGTTGCATCGCCCATGGCTCTGCTTCTTGGAGCTTATCAACCTCACTTACTGTCTTCATTATCAATCCGTCAAGAACTCACTACTAAGCCTGTAATCAGAGTTTCTCTGCATCGATTCCATTTCGCTGTTAATTCTAGAATTCCACCTCTTCGCTTTACTTCTGCTTTCAGTTCCCGGAATGTTCTTCTAAGCCCTCTAAAATCATCGGCCATAGATGGGGTTTCCCTTCAGAATCATATAGGCGCTTCTAGGGAAGACCATGGGGAAGATGACGACAATGTTGACTTTCTGGAGAGGTTTAGAAGATGGTTCGGTGTCTTTCTCTCGATTTTGCCGGGTGGAGGCTGGTGGGACTTCTACGATGAAGTCAATGTTCAGGGTCTGGCCAAGCCGGTGACTGTTTGGCGCGCGCTTGCCAAAATGTGGGAACTTGTTGCTCAAGATAGGTGGGTTATTTTCGTGGCGTTCTCGACTCTGATTCTGGCAGCGGTACGTGTTGCCTATTTCACCTAATTTAAGCCTTATATGAGTTTCATCTCTTACTCTTCGGTGCTGAGATCAATTTGCTAGATTTTTTTTAATGTTTAACTCCTTTTTCGATGCCATTTCAGGTTTCGGAGATTTCAATACCACATTTCTTAACTGCATCCATCTTCTCCGCTCAGAGCGCAGAAATTACAGCCTTCCGTCGGAATGTGCGTCTCTTGGTTCTACTGTGTTTAACTTCCGGAATATGCAGGTCAAAATCTTGTATGGTCAAATCTCCCTTCTACCTACGGACAGGGCTATGATTTTGTTGGTTTTACTTACCTAAATAGGATGATTATTCCTCTCGATTTTTTTTAACTGATTATCCTTAACCTGTCATCTTTGAATCTACCGAATGAACCGCCAAACAAGTGGAATGATTAAGTCCGAAGACAGCTGGAATGAAGCAACTGTAAATTGCGGAACATTGAGATACTGATGTTACTTTGGATTTGCCGTTATAAGTTCTACTTCGTGTGAGATATTGATGGCATGATCTAACAAACCTTTTTTTTTCCAGTGGGATACGAAGTTGCTGTTTTGGCATTGCAAACATGATTTTGGTGAGTTTCTCTGTCACGCTTTATATTTTGGTTGCTTCTTCTTTCCCATGATGTGTTATATCATAATATATAATGAATTAAGAACTATACCTCTGAAACTTTAGACTGTTGTAATTGAGCTTTGTTCTTTCAGCTACCTGTTCCTCAGTTATTCAATATATTTTACTGAACAATTCGTCTGTTTTATTTTGCTCGGTTGATTCTGCTATGCAAACACGCTATACTCTATATGCAGGTTAAGAGGATGAGAGAAACATTATACTCTTCCCTACTTCTTCAGGTTCTACTGCACTTAATGATTAACTTGTTAGGATTTTTGTGTTTCATTTGGTTGGGGTTCATAATTTAACTCATTCGGAAGTGTCTTTATTGTAGGATATATCATTTTATGACTCTGAAACAGTTGGCGATTTGACAAGCAGGCTTGGGGCAGATTGTCAACAAGTGTCACGTGTTATTGGAAATGATCTTAACTTGATATTGCGCAATGTTCTTCAGGTTGCTTAACATATAAAGCATTTAGTATTACTAAAGTTATCCCCCACAATGGGGCCTTATGTTTTTCCCCTTCTATCTTGTTAGGGAGCAGGTGCATTGATCTACCTGTTGGTTTTGTCTTGGCCACTTGGATTATGTACGCTGGGTATATGCACTATATTATCAGCAGTTATGCTAATTTATGGAAGGTAAATTATTTGTTCTTTTCAATTGCATGTTTAGCAACCCAATATCCCCGTACTCGTGGCTTACAGTGGAATAGTGTAAATGAAATGAACTTTGCCTTGGGAAGCTCGCCAAATACTAATATCAATACATCATTCATAAGCAACTTCTTAATTATAATTATTGGCTTGTTCTCAATCAGATCATACACTAGATTCTTAGTTATAATACTCAAGAAATCACTTCATTCTCAGAACTTAGGTTGCTACCATGGTTCTAGTTACTTATCCACAAAATGGGGGAGAGGGTGTGGATTAAAAAGATTCTAACAACCACCCATCCCCAGACATTTCTGTTTTGTTCATCTCCTCTATATTTAATTTGGTTTGTGTCTTTCTCAATAGGTATCAGAAAAAGGCTGCAAGGTTGGTCCAGGAAGTTACTGCCTCTGCAAATCAAGTATAATCAGCTTCCTTATACTGCACTTTGTTTTATGTTTCCTGAATGCTACCGACTACTGTAATGGCCTCTTTGTCATATTAAATCGTAGGTAGCTCAGGAAACACTATCTCTCATTAGAACTGTCCGTGTTCATGGAACTGAAGGAGAAGAACTTGGAAGGTGATAGTTCTAAGAACTACAACCTATGAATGTATGCGTTCTTATGTTTCAGCAGTTTTGACTTATTCTGTTCATACCCTTTGGTAGATACAAATGGTGGCTGAGGAAGTTAGCTGATATAAGTTTGCGACAAAGTGCTGCTTATGGATTTTGGAATTTAAGTTTCAACACTCTTTATCATTCAACTCAGGTATAGCTTAGGGTTGTTAAAATAAATATTCTTTTTTACTTATGTTAAATTCCTTTGGGGATCAATTATCAATAATTCATTTTCTAGATTTGAAGATTTGCTATTCTCAAACCTTTGTTTTTTTCTCCTCTTTATATTACAATTTCATTTTCTTTTAAATTAAAGGGGGAAAATAAATTATTGAAGTCCAGTTTCAACTTCCGTCCTTGACTTTCGTTTTTATTGGAACATTTGATCTTTTTAGGTTGTTGCTGCGCTGTTTGGAGGAATGTCCATTCTAGCAGGTCATATTACCGCAGAGAAACTCACCAAATTCATACTATACAGTGAATGGCTCATTTATTCAACCTGGTGGGTTGGAGACAATATATCCTCTTTGATGCAATCAGTTGGAGCCAGTGAAAAAGTATTTCGATTAATGGATCTCTTACCAAGCAGCCAGTTCATAGCAAGGGGCAAGTGCTATTATGAGCTATGTTCAGCTAATTTATGTGATAATTATATACTTCATATTTGTTCTGTGTTCATCCTCCTCAAGGATTTTGCATCTTTCTGGATATTCTATTTTAATTCTACTTGTGGATATACAACCAATATTACAGTTTAAAGGAGATACCATGAGTTAATGCATTAACTGAATTGTGATTACTGGTAACAGGCTCACTCTTTAGTACTGTAGTCGATGTTTTAATAATCTAGGTACATTACCTAATACAATAGTGGAAATGCTCATCCAAAAAAAAAAAAGGAATAATGGCAGTAAGAAAGAAAAAAGGATTTATTTCAAGATTTTATATAATATTAGTATATTCTTCTGGAAAAAAGGAAAACTCCTAGTAATATATTGCCATGTAGATTAGCACGTATTGTAATGCCAGAGTGGAGTGGATTGTTAGAGAATTCTAGTCAAGCACTTAATTGTTCCTTAAGTTCATAAAACTGAGTTTGACTTTTAGCAACATACGCAATTGGTATGGTCACGCTTAGAGTCCACAAGTTATTATTTTGGTATCATAAATTAGTGGGTCGTTAATGCTCCTGTAACATACAAATTACCTGCTTTCATTTCCAACATCTTTACCAACTAACTACAGAGAAATACTAAAGAGAAAGAAAGAAAATCACATGGGGAATATGACGTATTGCTGCCCAATTATTCATCAATGTTTCAAGTTTTGTTATATTGAAGTTTGGATGTAACTTTGTTACAGGGTTAAAGTTACAGAGATTAATGGGGCATATTGAGTTTATAGATGTTTCTTTTTACTACCCTTCAAGGCCAACGGTATGTCTCCTATTTTCAGTATCTTCTTCTGGCTATTCGATTAGAAAGTTGCATATTTTATACTCTTATCCATCTTTACTTCGGTGAGGAATGAACAATGCTAGACTGGAAATTAAAACTTGGATGCTGACATTTCCCCCTCTTTAAACAAGAAAATTGGTGAAGGTAGAGTTCCCTTTTTGGCTAGTCTATTATAAGTTCTACAGATGGCTATGAAGCCGTAGAGTACTTTTTTGGTCGTTCCAGTCCTAGGAGCATGTTTGTGTCTTATTGTTTGGTAGAGCATGTCTGTGTATTACAAGTGGAGGATGCTTTTGCAAACAGTCAATGAGATTTTATTGTGTTGGTAGCCTAGTGTTGGCATCTATTTCTTACTCGCATGTGCAATGTCACAAATATTGTAGATAAAAATGCAATTTCTGTGTTAGTGCATGCTTCTATGGATTTTTTTCTTTGTATTAGTGTAATTTCAGCACCATGTCTTCCCTTACATGGTGCTTTTGACGAGGTTAGTTCTATTTGATTGGAATCTAGTGGAGTTAAAGTAACTGTTGTCACTAACAAAGTTTCAACTAATGAGTAAAGGGTGTAACAGGTACCTGTAGTGCAACATGTAAGCTTTTCTGTCCATCCTGGTGAGGTGGTTGCAATTGTAAGAGACTGCTTCTAGTATATTTAATTTCTTCCTTGCCTGCAGAATGGCTAAAAGATTAACTTCTGTCTCTCTTTTTTTTCCTGCATAGGTTGGCCTTAGTGGTAGTGGAAAAAGCACACTGGTAAACCTTTTGCTCCGGCTATATGAGCCGACAAATGGCCAGGTAATGCTTTTAAGCCTTATGATTCCATCCAAAAATTAAGTAACAATAGCTACAACCTGTCATATATACAGTAATATTATGAGAATGGATTCATACTTCTTTTGAAAAATATTGTCTTTGATTGAATTGCAGATTTTGATTGATGGCCACCCTCTTAAAGAGTTGGACATCGTGTGGTGGAGAGAAAGAGTTGGATATGTGGGACAGGTTCTTGACTGCAATTATGGCAGAAAATTTAGTGAATATAATTTATATATGGTCATCTTCTCTCAACTCATGAAAATTGTTTGTGCAGGAGCCAAAGCTCTTTCGCATGGATATCAGTTCAAACATCAGATATGGATGCACCCGTTATTTAAAGCATGAGGATGTTGAATGGGCTGCCAAGCAGGCCTATGCTCATGACTTCATCTCGGCACTCCCTAATGGTTATGAAACACTTGTTGATGATGATCTATTAAGTGGGGGACAAAGGCAGCGAATTGCCATTGCAAGGGCCATTGTTAGGGACCCATCTATTTTGATCCTTGATGAAGCCACCAGTGCACTGGATGCTGAGAGTGAATATAATGTCCAGGTCTGCTTCTAGAAACTTCTTCTCTAAGCATGTTGATTTTAACACCCTAAATGTATGGGGGAGAGGGAGAATGCAGAAAAAGATACTGATTCTTGAGTTGCGATTTTATGGTAGGGCGTCTTTCGATCTGTTAGAAGCGACTTCACAACGAGAAGCGTCATGGTTATTGCACACAGGTTTTATCTTTGATTGAGTACCATTATCTTATATCATGATTCTGAGTTTGAATCTCATTTAGCTAGTTCTACAGGCTTTCTACCATAAAGGCAGCTGACAAGATTGTGGTAATGGATGATGGTCGAATTGTTGAGGTTGGTAAATTGTTGGTTCAATTGAAATGTCTTAAACCAAAATTTTTCTTAAATTTTCTATTTGGGTTTATTATCCTTGATTTATCCATTAGCTGTCTCCTTTTGAATTTGACTCACAAAATTGTTCTGCTCGATCATGATGGATATGATATAGCACATGATAATGATGCTTGTAGGGATAAAATTCACAATAGGTCGCTTTCCTCGTAGTGTTGTATGAAAGGCTGTGATTCGCTATTCTTTCATATATTTTATTTTATCCAAATTAGGATCTAACTGCCAATAATGATACACACACACACACACACAGAATTCTAACTGTTAATGATTCATCTCCATGCAGATTGGAAGTCACAGGGAACTTCTCTTAAAAGATGGTTTATATGCACGATTGACTAGAAAACAGGCTGATGAAATGTCATGATTTTTTAGTGATACGATTATACCAAGCGGATTTTTCTGCCATTTTTTTCTCTGGCTTCCTTCTCATTTCAAGTTGGGCAGTGGGCCAAGCAACTATTTTTTTTAAACTGCTGGCCGGTATATTCATAGTATTTCACAAGAGGAAAGCACCAAGCTTTTGTTAAGAAGACAGAATTTGTTGCTGCAGCTGATTTGAATGGAACTTCAAGGAAGCTTCAGAAATGTCACACAATATATATAGTTCTTGTAATTCCTATGACAGGCATACGAAAGCCACGGTTGAAGACACGCTAATTGCTGCATAGGTAACTGCATTCTTGAGTGGTGTTAACTAACATAATTTTCTGTTACATACTGTGGACAACAGTTACATTGAGTTTTTCTTTTTCTTTTTCTTCTGTTTCGACAGAAACAAAGTTGGTGTAATGCAACTGTAAACTCATGGTGATGTCATATTATATCTTGTAGCTGTATACAGTTGTGAAGTTATGTTAATAGGGGGTCAACTGTTATTTCTGATGCTTCAGTTGAGCGAGAATTCGTGCATAAGCACAAGTGGCTACCTAATAATTTTTTTCCTATTTATTTGGACTTTGACAATAGGCATTTTGACGACAATTTTTGAGCGTGCTCATTTAGACTTTTCAACAAGAGTATGACCAATGGGGATTTTCTTTTTCCGGGCTGCATTACTGAACTCATTCATACAACGAGTTATAGTTTTATTAAAAAGAAATTGGTTCACTAAGCAAAGAGCTTTCTTTGCCTAAAATTTCCATGGTCTAATTACTCATTATTATTTTTTTCCTTCTTGGACGTATCTTTCCTCATTCTCAAAATAAATCTTAAAACAACTAAAAAGGGATCCGCTGAGACATCGCAATTCACTAGTACGTTTTCTTTCCAAGTTAGATAATACAAAGAAGATATAGTATGATCAGTTTATTTTACGAAGACATGCATGGGATTGCAGTTAATTGGCTTCACAATCCTTTATTGAAATTAAATGCCATTCAGATCTATACTATAAAATCCACTTTAATGAAAATATTGAATTACAAAGTTGATATTATATTAAAAACGGTAGGAAGTATTATTTAGCACCACTTCTATCAATGGCTTTATGCACGTGTATTATCAGGCCTGAAATTTCAGTAAACCATGCACGGCAAAACTCCCATTGAGTTAGGAGGCCAGCGTTGTTGCAGAGACAACCAAATCGAACCAAGAATTTGAGATGTTCTAATTAAAGAAGCTAGAGCATAAGGACATGTTAGGTTCATAGGAGGATGATCCCAGCAAAACGATGAAGTTAATTTTAAGGAAGATATAATCCTTTCTTATCCTTTATAGGTGAACCTTGTTTCTTCTCCAACAGCATCCAAAAATTTAAAAAAATAAAAAAAATAAAACCTTGCCTTTCTTGCTTTTCTTCTTGCCATGTTCATCAACATCGATTTCATCATTGAAACATTAAATTAGAATCAGCCAGCCATTGTGAACCACTAGCATCAATATCATAACCAATGCTTAAATACTCCTATTAGCTTCTCTAGGGCTTATACTCTTCCCCACAATTCTTTTTCTGCAGAAAGACAATAATGAAACTCTTGGATAGGCCAACCTGAACGCTATGCTGAAGCGTGTGGTTCACTCGTTAGGCCTGGTGCAACACACTGATAAAAAATCCAGAAGGAAGAAGCAACTTAGAGGTGATACTGTTTCTAAAGAACATCCCCAGACTCAGGACTTGAGCTTGCAATCTGAGAATATTTTTGTGAATATAGTTCATGAAGGAGGCTTAAAGGAGCTGTATCAGCATGCAGTTCCAGCATCAAAGTTGATGGAGAAATATCCTGGCATGTGCGTGGCCTTACCAGAAGTCTTCAAAGATCCACACCAATCAGTACTATGGCCAGAAGAGATTCTAATGCCTGGTCGCAAGTATATTACAATCTCATGCAAAGCTGTGGAAAAGCTCAAGCAAAAATATCCAGAGGAAGAAGGAACCGTACTACTGGAAACAACAGTCGCTAAAGAAAATTATGGCATGGAGATTTTTGAGCCGAAGAAAAGTGTGTATCGAAGTAAAATACAGGAGGAGGGCAAGGTGGTGACAAGTATAGAGGAGACGTTTTGTTCTGCAAAGGACTTGGAGAAGTACACAACACATCCAAAGAGAAAAGGGATTAGAGGGAAGAGGAAGCCTTTTGTCCCTCCTCTTCCAAAGGCGAAATCTCATCGGAGTTTGGAATGGCAACCAAACCTCTCTCCGGTGGTAGAGCTGTCAGTTTGATGTTTCTTTTCTCGTACCAGAGAATGAGTTGTTTCATTTATGGCTTTCTTCATTATTTAGCCGTGGAGAACTGCACTAGGTAAAAAATTGAGATCTTTCACATGCTTTTTCTGATAAATCATGATGTTTCATATCATTTATCCACAGTAAGCAGAGTTGTTGTAACATATGATGCAATCCAACCTTATTTCCATTAAGAATGTTTATCCTTTCAATCCCCTGTTCCACTGTTGTTTGAACAACTGTGGCTTTAACCGTAGGAAGGGGGGTGAAAATTATTAAGCTAGCAAGGAAAGAGTATAATCACCAAAAAGCCTCACAACAAATAAACTACATATAGTGACAAGTTTCGATGCATGAAGTAACGATCAAATCTATATTACTCACTTGTTACAAGACTTTTTGATAATCAACATTCTTTCTTTGGGATCTCTCGGCGATTTCCCTAAAAAGTGGAGGTAAAATCAGAACACACTATCACGTGATTTAGGGTTTTACATGATGATGATCTGCTCGTAGAGCTTCACCAGTTGAGAAGGCAAGACTCTCAAAAAGCCTCCTCCTCGACTAGGAATGGAATACCTATGCTTCAACAAGAACTATATCCTCTATGTCGTGTCTTGCATCTCTGCCAAAATAATCCACGGGCAAAAGACAACATCGATAGTTGTAATTTCCTCACAAAACATAAGACAAAACCTTGGTCAACATCCACGTGTACAACAGAGATAGAGCTGCCCAAACTGGAATGGTGACAGCCCATGAAGCCACAATCTCCCTCACAGTTTCAGATCTCACATTATTGAGTCCTCTAGCAAAGCCAACCCCCATGACTGCACCGACAAGAGTGTGTGTTGCTGAGATGGGAAGGCCAAGCTTTGAAGCAGAAAGAACCACAGATGCTGCAGCAAACCCTCTTGTTGGTGTGAGCTCTGTTATTTTCTTCCCAATTGTAAGTCCGGCAACGATGCCAAATCCTCCCCACACGAGGATATCGGTCGGAATCACGATCTTATCCCCTCTACCTCCTCCATGAAGGATGGCTAAGGCGCCAGCCAAAGGGCCTATGGCATTGGACACGTCGTTGCCACCATGAGCAAATTACATGAAGCATGCAGAGAGGACCTGCATGTAGCTGAAGACTCCATAAACTATTTCAAACTGAGTGCCCTTAGGACCTGCAAGGTCAGAGAGGAAGCCTATTTTTTAGTGGGCAGTGTCCTCCTTTGGTTCCGGCTGAGGAGGAGGCTCAACAAGAAGATGACCAGGCTGCTTTCTTATGATTCTGTCGACAATTATAGCACCGCACGTTCCACAGCCTAATGCTGAGAGGGAAGGCGGCGAAAGAAATGCCGGTGATCCCGAGAAATATGGCTATCGGTGCTGCTCCAGCCGCTGCCCGCCCTGGATTCGGTGCACTGTACACAAACTGGATGATAAAAAAAACAGAGAGAGATCAGGCTATGCAGTTAGTTAACTCAAATTAGGTTTGAATGTGATACAGAGAAGGAGGAACATACCCTACGAATGCATTTGTAGTTAAGAAAGGACACAGCTGCTCCCATTCAGGGTGAGATAACTGAATTAATCATATTTTATCAAGTGAATTTGTAACATTTTGAGGGAATTTTGATCCTATTATTGGGCTTTTATTGGGTTCAAATGCCTTAAATATGATTAATGGCAATTATGTGAAATTAAATCTAATCAAAGTTAAATGTTCACATTTTTAATCATTTTGTTAAATGATTGATTTTCGGACATTTGACACTACTCAAGATCAATTTTTATTGTAGGCATCTTTGGAAGAAATTGGGTATTCTATTCTCCTACTTCAAGCCCAATCACTATGCCGAATATTTCATTTTTCCCATCCATTCATCATTAGAGCCACCACCTAAAAAGCCCATTAATTTTATTCCCCAAACCAATTTCCATACGCTGGGAGCATTGAGAAATATAGGAACAAAGTGGAGGCAATTTGGGGGAATTCATTCATCAATTCCAAAAGGCCCACACACAATCATTCATTCACATACCATCACCTTTGGGCTGCCACTTGGAAGCCCAACACACACAAACCCTCAAACACAACAATTCCATTTTCCATTTATTGATTCTATTCATTCATTCCTCTCTTTCGTCAGCCACCAGGGGGACATTGAAGCGGCGCAGAATTGATTGATTCCTTCATTCCATCATCCAACAATTCCCATCACTTGGCCGCCACTTCATAATCCAAAAACTCCAGCTCCAAACCGCCAACCATTCATCTTTCTCTATTTATTCAATTCGTCACGCACACACACATCCATGGACGCTGCTGTCTCTTGCATGCATTCGATCACAGGCCGCCACTAACCACCTGGAGATATTCCTTTTCTTCACCCATCCTCGCTGCTCACTCCTCCGTTTTTTCCAGTTGCTTCGTTGGCTTCTCTTACTGTTGGAAGATGATGGTCTTAGAGCTTGGACTGCTGGAATTTCCTATGGCATTTATTGGCTAATCCTATGATTCTCTAATTCAACAACAATGGCAAGAGCTTGAGTCTTCAAAGGGGAGTTTAGTTACTTTAATTTTTTGTCCAATAATTGATTAACAATTCCTAGGTCTTAGGATAGTTATTCTAATTATTGGAACAATTTCTATTGTTTGATAGGATTTATTTTGGGAATTATTGTGACTGGAATTATTGCTTGGCAAATTGATATTTGACTGATTATAGCTTTAATTTCAATTATAATGTTGTGGTATCACATTGTATTGGATTTAGAGTGAATATTTTGTGATTTTCTAAGGTAGCTTAGAATC